>PVKV010019322.1:19180-42639 GCA_004027835.1 Alouatta palliata
TTCTCCTGCCTCAGCCTCCCGAGTAGCTGGGACTACAGGCACGTGCCACCATGCCCAGCTAATTTTTGTATTTTTAGTAGAGACGGGGTTTCACCATGTTGACCAGGATGGTCTCGATCTCTTGACCTCGTGATCCACCCGCCTCGGCCTCCCAAAGTGCTGGGATTACAGGCGTGAGCCACCGCGCCCGGCCTCTTTTCTTTCTTTCTTTCTCTTTCTTTCTTTCTTTCTTTCTTCTTTCTTTCTTTCTTTTTCTTCTTTCTTTCTTTCTTCTTTCTTTCTTTCTTTCTTTTTCTTTCTTTCTTTTTCTTTCTTTCTTTCTTCTTTCTTCTTTCTTTCTTCTTTTTCTTTCTTTCTTTCCTTCTTTCCTTTCTTTTCTTTCTTTTTTTCTCTCTTTTTTCTTCTTTCTTCCTTCTTTCCCTTCCTTTCTTTCCTTCCTTCTTCCTCTTGTTTTTTTCTCCTTCTTTCTTCTTTCTTTCTCTCTCTCTCTTCCCACCTCTTTCTTTCTCTCTCTCTCTTTCTGTTTTATCTCAGGGCTTCACCCTTTTCCCCACTCTGTCTGCTGGAGTGCAGTGGCTTGATCAGAGTTCGCTGCAGCCTCGACCTCCCCAGGTTCTGGTGATCCTCCGACCTCAGCCTCTCTAGTAGCTGTGACTGCAGTTGCATGCCACCACACCCAGCTAAGTTTTGCATTTTTTGTTTCAACGTGTTGCTCAGGCTTGAACTCCTAGGCTTAAACAATTCACCTGCCTTGGCATCCCAAAATGCTGGGATTACAGGCGTGAACCACTGTGGTTGGTTGGCTTCAGTCATCCAATTGCTCAACACAAATGCAAAAAAATTTGAATGAGGCTGGGTATAATCTCCAGGGATTTACAGAAATTTTGGTGCATGGGGACATTGGATTTCCATTGACAGGGGATCTGAGGTCCCTGTCAGTTTCATTTAAATTTCAAAGAACAGGCTAGGCATGGTGGCTCACGCCAGTAATCCCAGCACTTTGGGAGGTCGAGGTGGGTGGACTGTGGATCACTTGAGGTCAGGAGTTTGAGACCAGCCTGGCCAACATGGTGAAATCCCGTCTGTAATAAAAATACAAAAATTAGTAGGGTGTAGTGGCACACACCTGTGATCCCAATTACTTGGGAGGCTGAGGCACAAGACTCACTTGAACCTAGGAGGCAGAGGTTACAGTGAGTCAAGATCGTGCCACTGCACTCCAGCCTGGGTGACAGAGCAAGACTCTGTCTCAAAAAAACCTTTTTTTTCAAAGAACATCATGACTGCAGCAGGCTCACACCTGGGTATAGAGAGATGGGGAGGAAGGCTTTGTGATCCCGATTACACAGGATGGATCAACCCCAGAGAGGCTAAGAAACGTGTCTGAGATCACGCAGTGAGTGTAGCCCTGCGAGATTTGAACCACTGGGCATGGAACACCTGGAGAGGATTTGGGCCCTGAAAGTCCTGCTTCTGCGGCCGGGTTTCCAGGCTGGCCTGACTCCTCCCCTCCTCCAGCCTGGGAAAGTCCACACAGCCCTTTTTTTCATCTGTGAGCTGCCTGGAGCCTTCTGGCGAATCACCTCTGGCCCTGGTAAGTCAGAGGTGGTTTCTCAGCTTGTCCTTGAAGCACCCATCTCACAGATGTGATGAGGCCTGCCCTGTGCCCAGCCTCAGCCTGTTCCTGGCCATGCGGACCCAGCCCCTCTGCTGGAGGAGCTCAGTCAGGAGGGGAAGCAGGGGGCAGCTGTCTTCAGACGGGGATGCGCACGGGCTGCCCGCTGTGCAGTGCCTGATCCTGGGCTTGCTTTAAGGAGCTGGGGCTGGAGTAGTGGAGGATGGAGGAGGAAGAAAATGTCCCTAATTTGCAATGACGGGCCCCTCATCTATAAATAGCTATCAGAAATAGAGCAGAGAGAGAGAGAGAAGTCATTTGCAGGCTTACATTCAATTCAACAGCAGCCTTTTTCTTCCTTCTGAGACAAGCTATTTGAGTCTATTCAAATTGAAAAAAACAAAAACCACTTTGAATGACCAAATAATCTATTCAGCCATCTTGATGCCTCGCCTGGCTGGGAATTCACATTTTAGGCATCCTTTGTCCCGGGGGTGGGTGAAGGCAGGAGGGTTCCTAGTGTGGAGGTGGAACAGCCAACACCCAGGCCCCTTTTCACCCTTCCCTCCAAGAAGAGTACCTGCAAACTCCTCAGCACCAGCAGCCACCATGGGAGAAATTCATTAGCAGATCGGGTTTTGCATAATTTAGTAGCGAGCATTCACAAATTAAGACTGCTGGTTGTCCTCGTGGTAATGGCCTTTAGAGAGACATGAGGAAACACAGGCTCGTAATCCCAGCAGTTTTCTGGAGATGATAATTAATAACAACAATAGATTGCTAATAAGACACAACAGTTTTTCCTTCCACTCATGTCTTTTTGCTCGTTCCTCACCACTGTGGAACAGGAAAGCAGGTCTGATGGCCTCCATCTGATGGGCAAGGGAAGTGAGACCTGGGGAGGTGTGCCCAGCAGGGAGGAGGCTGTTCTGGAAGCTGCCTCCTCAGCTGGCCTGGGGTGGGTCCTGGTGCCCACTGATCTCAGGCTGTGGCTCACTCAGGAAGCCAGTGAGGGACCACGGGAGAAGCAGGGCTCGGAGCACTAAGGCTCTACCCACAGCCTGCACAGCAGGAACCTCAGTCCTTGCTAGAGTCCTTGGCTGAGCAAATCCTTCTATTAGCAACAGCCACAATAATCAAAGCTAGTCTTTGTTAAGTTCTTTCAGCCACCAAACACTTTTTTTTTTTCCAGATGGCATCTCACTCTGTTGCCCAGGCTGGAGTGCAGTGGCGTGATCTCAGCTCACTGCAACCTCCACCTCCTGGGTTCAAGCAATTCTCCTGCCTCAGCCTCCTGAGTAGCAGGGACTACAGGTACCTGCCACCACACCCCACTAATTTTTTGCATTTTTAGTAGTGACGGGGTTTTACTGTGTTAGCCAGGCTGGTCTTGATCTCCTGACCTCATGATCCACCCGCCTTGGCCTCCCAAAGTGCTGGGATTACAGGTGTGAGTGACGGTGCCCGGCCCACCAAACACTCTCATCAATCACTTACAGTTGCCCATGGAAGGCACCTATCATCTTTTTGTTTTGTTTGTTTTGAGACAGCATCTTGCCATGTCACCCAGGCTAGAGCACAGTGGTACAATCAAGGCTCACTGCAGCCTTGAACTCCTGGGTTCAAGCGATTCTCCCACCTCAACCTCCTGAGTAGCCGGGACTAGAGGTGGCACCACCATGCCCAGCTAATTATTTTTCTTATTTTTTGTGGAGATAGATGGAATCTCACTATGTTGCCCAGGCTTGTCTCAAACTCTTAGCCTCAAGCAATCCTCCTTCCTGTGCTCCCGAAAGCACTGGGATTACAGGCATGAGCCACCGAGCTGGCCAAATATCACCTCAATTCACTGATGAGGAAATGAAGGCTCGTAGAGGCATAACAGACCCCAGTTGGATTCCTCATCCCCAGCGTGTCTCCTTCTCTGGGACTGATCTGCACACAGGTGAGCCCGGTGGCTCTGCTTCTGACACACGGCCTTGTCCACTTGCCAAAGCTGATTGGGCCAGGAATGGGCTACTGACCTCCGTTTGGCCAACCACAGCCTCTGTCTGGGACATGTTAGGCTGGCGCTAAGGCAAGGGAAGCAATACCCCTCTGGCGATGGCTGGCACCACGGCAGCCCTGCTCTTCCCCCGTGCAGGAGGCCTGGCCGAAGCAGGAAGGCAGCTTCAGAGATGGGGAACACAGGGACAGGCAGCATCCTGTGGCATTGAGTACTTTATTCCAGTTGTCCCTGAGGCACCTGGGTGGTGACAAGCCCAGTATCCTCTGAATAAGGCTCTTTACTTGTGTTGGTTGGATTCAGGTTTCTGTCTCTTGAAACCATGAGTTCTAACCTAGGACCTTGGCTGGGGTCCCCCAGGAAGCATGACGTGGCAGGGGCTGGAGTCTTGTCCCCTACCCACCAAGGCTTCCAGGGCCTCCTGTGCCTCTCCTTGCGGGTCTCTGCAGGGATTGCAGCAGCCAGGGAAGGCCCCCGGTTCTCAGTGCCCACTGCAGAGGGGCCCCAGTGAAGGGCAAGTAGTGCTGAGACTACCTCCTCTCCGAACCCCCAAATCACAGCACCAGTGTGGCACAGGTCTGATTCATGCCACCTCTGTGTTCTGGGCAGGACTGGCAGAGCTGGCCACATGGGGCCTTCCGTTTTTGGAGAGGAGGCCATGGCCACCTTGGGGATGGAGAGGAGACAAAAATCAAGTCCTGCCCAGGGCAAAAGCCAGCTGAACCCCACCAGACAGGATTGGGGCACAAGGCAGACAACTGCACCCAACAGCCCCGGCCTGGGCTCGAACTGAGGTCTCTTAATTCCAAAGGCCCAGCTCCTTCTGCCCTGCAGAAGGAGCCCCAGGAATGATGAAAGAGGACAAGGAAGGGCCCAGAACTCCGTGATGGGCAGGCCCCCGGAGCACGCATTGAACAGTTTGGTCTTCTGCTGTCTGGTCCTGGGCCAGGCTTTTCTCTGGGGGTCATCGAGGCACATGCTGAGAACTGCCATGGGTAGGAGCAGCCCACACCGTGTGCCCATCCTCGACAAGTGACCAGCTGATGCCCAAAGCTTGGTGGAGACTTCACACTGTTTCTAAAACAAACAACGAAGTGTCTTGTATAAAATGTCCATCTCCTGGTGTCACGAAGCCACAGACAGCACCAGAAAAGGGTGGCCTGTGGAATGTGACCTTCAGTTGGGCACTGCCCTGGGAAATTTGTTCCCCACTCTATCCCCTTCTAAGTACTATAGCTGGAGAGGGGTGAGGCCAGGGCCCTCCCCATGAGGACAGGGGCTCTTTCCCCACTGCACGAAGCTTACTGCATCTGTCCTTGCTCCTGGCCTCCAGTACAAATGGTTAGCAAGAGGCCAGGCGCAGTGGCTTATGCCTATAATCCCAACACTTTGGGAGGCCAAGGTGGGAGAATTGCTTGAACCCAGGAGTCCTAGACCAGCCTGGGCAACATAGCAAGAACCCGTCTCTACAAAAAAATAAAAACATCAGCCATTGTATGGCGGTGCATGCCTGTCATTCCAGCTACTCTGGAGACTGAGGTGGGAAGATCACTTGAGCCCAGGAGTTGGAGGCTGTAGTAAGCTGTGATTGTGCCATTGCACTCTGGGTGACAGAACAAGACCCTGTCTCTAGTTAAAAAAAAAAAATAAAACAGCTAGCAAGAACTTTGTGAGCAGCCCCAGGTCCTGGCCTCAGACCAGTCCTAGCAGGGAGAGGGGAAAAGGAAGATAGAGCCAAAGAGATGGCACACACGGTGGAAAAGGCTCAGCTTTAGGGGCCAGACAGGAGGCTTCATCTTGCAATAATACTTCTGTTTACCTGTGCGTCCGTCTGTCCACTCATCCATCCCACACGCAGCACCCGCTCTGTGTAGAAGTTTCTGGTGGAAACTGCTTGCAGACACTGAGGGGAGAGGCTGAATCCAGATGGCAATTCTTCCCCTGGTGGGTTCACCGTAGTCTCTGGTCCAACCCTCAGCCCCAGGCTCACAGTCTCTACCTGGTCAGTATCTCAGACTCAGGAAGACCAACGCACACCTCCAAAGCCTTCAGAGACAGAGGCAGAATATGACTTACTGAGAGGTCACTCGTGAAAATGAGAACTGCCAGGTAGACCAGCGATCTATGTGGCCTGACCAGCTTCTCTCCCTGCTGGCCAATGATGTAGCAGGCCTGGGTTCATGGTGGGCACACATGACGGGGGTTGGTTAAGGATTCCAGTGACTCGTGCACTGGGAAGTGGTGGTCTTCTCCCAGTAGAAACCATTAGGTCAAACATTTCTTCTTTTAATGAACTGAGACAGGGCCACTCGCTGGACACTGTTCTGCTCTGTCTCTGGTGCTGATTCCCCTCTCCTCTGCTTGCAGAGCTGGCCACCCCCTTCTCACAGACACATGCCCACTTTTTATTTATGTATGTATTTACTTCTTTATTTGAGACAGAGTCTCATTGTGTCACCCAGGCTGGAGTGCAGTGGCTGTGATCTCAGCTCACTGCAACCTCCACCTCCCGGGTTCAAGCAATTCTCCTGCCTCAGCCTCCTGAGTAGCTGGGATTATAGGCCCGCACCAACACGCTCAGCTAATTTTTCGTATCTTTAGTAGAGACAGGGTTTCACCGTGTTGGCCAGGCCGGTCTTGAACTCCTGACCTCATGATCTGCCCACCTCAGCCTCCCAAAGTGCTCGGATTACAGGTGTGAGCCACCGCACCCAGCAGGAACACATGCCGCCTTTAGACAATGTTTTAGATCCTGGTTGGCCTTGCTTTCTCTCTAGTGTGACAGCACATAGTTCTGCTTTGCCCTGAGCTGATTTTATAGTTTAACTCTCAGAAAGAGACCTTCCTCTCTGTTTTCTTTTCTTTATTTTTTATTTGTGGCAGAGTCTCGCTGTGTCACCAGGCTGGAGTGCAGTGGTGTGATCCCGGCTCACTGTAACCTCTGTCTCCTGGGTTCAAGCAATTCTGTTACCTCAGCCTCCAGAGTAGCTGGGACTACAGGGTGTTGCTCTGTCACCCATATTAAAGTGCAGTGGCATGATCATAGCCACCATGGCCTTGAACTCTTGGGTTTAAGCAATCATCCTGCCTCAGCTTCCCGAGTAGGTGGGACTACAGGCATGTGCCTCCACGCTTAGCTAATTTTTACATTTTTTTTGGGTAGTGATGAAGTTTTGCCATGTTGCCCAGGCTGGTCTCAAACTTCTGGGCTCAAGTGATCCTCCTGCCTTGGCCTCCCAAAGCCTTCAGATTACAGGTGGGAGCCACTGTGCCTGGCCCTCCCTGTTTTCCAGTCTTTGAGTGCACCTTAATTCACCTCAAAGCACACTCCCACTTGGCACAAGGAACACAGAGGTGAACAGTACCTGTCTCTCCTGGCCGTCCTTACTGGTTGGGAGGGAAGGAAAGCCATGCTCAGTCACTGGGGCTTCCTTTCCGTGCACTGGAAGTAGATCATTTGCTTGCAAGGACACAGGCTGCCAAGGATGCCATGGCCGGGCCTGGTGGGGGGCAGACGCTGTGCCAAGGATGCCATGGCCGGGCCTGGTGGGGGGCAGACGCTGGTGATGTTGCTGGAGCCACAGCTGTGGTACCTGGGGTGTGAGGCCTTTGGCTCGCCTTCCCCTCGGGTGTCTTCCATTCTCAGGCTTTCCTCCCTGGGGAAAGGGTGGTCCCAGGATTGCTGGTATTGTTACTGGATCTTTGCGGGGGTGCCTTGATTTTCTTCCTGGAAACCTCTGTGGTTGGTGGGCCTTTGCCTGAGTTCTAAATGAGGTACTCAGACAAGTGAAGATGAAGAAGACAAAGAGAAGCTTTATTTAGTGTTAGGACAGCTCAGGAGACCCGCAGTGAGTAGCTCATCTCTGTAGGCAGGTCATCCCTCCAGTTCAGCTCTCAGCAGAGAGGAGGCTCTGGAGAGGGTGGCTCTTCTCCAGGAGGCAGGTTGCTCCCATGTCTCTGCAGGTCTCTGAAGCCCTCAGCAGAGAGGACAGCATCTCTCTGCAGCTGGTCTTCCTGTCCTCTCTCTGTCCTCCACCTTCTCTGCCCTGCTCTAGCTCCCCTCTCTTGCTCTAGCTGAGCCCAGGGCTTTTATGGACCTCAGAGGGGAGGAAGTGCATGCCGACTGGTCCATGGGTAGCGGTGGGCTTGGAAGAGGCACCATGAATCCCCACTGAGGTCTGCAGGACTGGCAGCCCAGTCCCCAGCCTTCAGGCCCTCCGTGGCCTGAAGGTGGGGCCTTACTGGGGACTCCCACTTCCACCTAGGAATCTGTCTGCCTCCCGCTGCCATTTATGACCCCTGGGGCTCCGCCCCAACCCATGCTCCAAGATCAGAGTGGGCACCAGGAGAGGGGCGAGGCCAGGCAGCAGGAGCAGATATTTGAGAGCCTGTGGGGGCGGGAGGCTGGGCGGTGTGGCTGCACCCGGAAGGGCAGGTCCTGCCCGCTCCTGGCCCCCCTCGAGAGCACAGGGAGTCCCGGATCCACGGCTGTAGTGGGGCGGCTGTCACCCTGGCCAGGAGGGCGGCGCTCTTGCCAGCTTCACAGAGCGGGACGTCCGCGTCTGCAGCCACGGTTCGGGCGCCGCGGTGGCACCCAGGAAGCTGCTGTCCCGACTCGGAAGGGACGGTTCCCGGCGGCTCCGCGGAGCGTGCAGCCTCCACCGCGCCTCCCTGCCGCCGTCAGTGTCATGCGGGTCGCGCTGGCCTTTGCGCCCTTCCTCCACCCTGTCCTCAGCCTGCAGAGCATAAGTATTTGCCTGCTAGTGGGATTTGGGGCTGAGTTCCTGCTGGCGCACTGCCCGCAGAAGTGGGCATGCTTAGGACTTCCGAAATTCAGTACAGCAGGAGTCTCTCTCTCACCGGGGGACCTACGGCAAGTTACTGAGCCCCATCCGAGCCTCAGTTCCTTTGTCTGTAAAATGGGGATGGAAAATGCCAGAACCTACCCCACAGGGTCATTGTACGGGGCTTAGAACAGAGGCTGGTGCTTGAGGGCGAGTACTCTCTACATCTCAGCTCTTCTTATTCTTATTACTTGGTCTCTCCTGCGAGGTGACTTTTTAAGGGAGCAGTTTTCTCTGCCTCTTTCTTCTTTTGTTTTTATTTCACTCATTCAACTTGGAGGAGTCACTGTCTTTCTTTCATTCTCCCTCCTTAGCCTTTGCCACCCTCCTTGGGAGCACAACTCACTTTCTTCAGGAAAGGAAGTATCTGCAATGGGGTTTGGAAATCTCACTGCTTGTGGGCCACTGTGGGTGCTTGGGCAGTGATGCCCCAGCCCAGAGAAGACCCCGCTTTCTTCTTTGAATTATCTGACATCTCTGCCTCCCATGCTTTCTTATCAGGAAAATTGCTCTCAATTACTTACAGCTATTTCCCTTTCCAAGGATCTAATTCCCAGAATGCTGCCCTAATTGCGCTGTGGTTTCTGAGAAGGTGCCGATGGTAGGGGCTGGGTGTATATGTGTATATCTGTGTGTGTCTGTGTGTGTATCTGTATGTGTCTTTATGTGTAAGGGTGTGTGTGTCTCTGTGTGTCTGTGTGAGAGGGTATGTCTGTGTGTCTGTGTGTGTATCTGTGTGTGTGTGTCTCTATGTGTGAGGGTGTGTGTCTGTGTGTGTATCCGTGTGTGTGTGTCTCTATGTTTGAGGATGTGTGTCTGTGTGTGTGAGAGGGTGTGTCTATGTGTTTATCTGTGTATGTGTCTGTGTGTGTCTTTATGTGTGAGGGTGCGTGTGTCTGTGTGAGAGTGTTTGTGTCTGTGTGTGTGTATCTGTGTGTCTGTGTGTCTCTATGTTTGAGGGTGTGTGTCTCCGTGTGAGAGGGTATCTGTGTGTGTCTGCGTATCCGTGTGTCTGTGTCTCTATATATGTGAGGGTGTGTGTATGTGTCTGTGTGTATGTCTGTGTGCATGTGTGTGTCTGTGTGTATTTGCCGAATGGGGTTCCCCACACAGGGAATGAAGGGGAGCTCTTGGTGACTTCCTTTTAAATCCTACATTTTCTTGGACACTGAAGCTGCCCGAAAGACCTTGGCCTCCTTTCTGAGCCTCATCCACTGATCTGAGACAGTGGCTGGGAACCAAGCCTGGGGGTGAGGATGAGGCCACCAGGTTTGACCAGGAATGAGTCAGAAATGTTGTGGACTTGAGGAAGGCCAGCTGGAGGTCTTGTTTTTAGCAGCCCCTGCAGAGGGCAGGAAGGTTGGCAGAGGAGCTCATGCCCAGTAGGACCACCATGGGCCAGTGGGTCCCACAGAGCAATTTCCCCTCCTGTCTCCTGGCCTTTACTCAGGCTTCATGTGGCCAACTACTATGCCCTTACCTGTAGCCTGTAGCAATGTCTGTGTGCAAGGAACATTCCAATTCTCTTCCACAACTCACGCAGAACTTCTGGCACCAAATACGTGGGACTTTCCACACCAAGCAATTCTCCAATTCTCTGCAGATACTAACTGGGCGTCATAAAAGTCAATTCAACTCCCACAGGTGAAGGGGCTGCTGCATTATTCCATAAGACCATTTCCCATGTTGGAGGTTAAGTGCAGGTAGTGGGTCCCCAGTTACCCACACTTCTGTCCCACTCGGCTAGAAATAAGAGGTTCCCACAACCACCTCCTCAGATTCAATCCTTTGCCATAATGGTTCACAGAACTCAGGGAAGCACGATTATCAGCTTATTATAAAGGATACTGCAACTGGCCAGGTGTGGTGGGTGACACCTGTAATCCCAGCACTTTGGGAGGCTGAGCCCAAGAGTTGGAGACCAGCCTGGGAAACATGGCAAAACCCCATCTCTACAAAAAGTACAAAAATTAGCCGGATGTGGTGGCACACAACTGCAGCCTCAGCTACTTGGGAGGCTTAGGTGGGAGGATCATCTGAGCCTGGGGAGGTTGAGGCTGCAGTGAGCAGTGATTGTGCCACTGCACTGCAGCCTGGGTGAACGAATGAGACCCTGTCTCAAAAAAAAAAAAAAAAAAAAAGAAAGAAAAGAAATTACCATAGATTACAGATGAGCATTTGGATGAAGAGGCACATAGGGTGAGCTCTGGAAGGGTCCTGCGCTGTGGAGCGTTAGCCCTGCAGAGTTGGGGGGTGCCGCCCTCCTGGCATGTGGATGTGTTCACCAGTCTGGCAGCTCTCCAAACCCTGCAGCTCAGCGGTTTTTATGGAGGCTTCATCACATAGGCATGATCGGTTTTTAACTCACTCTCCAGCCTTTCCCCTACTCGGAGGACAGGGGTGAGGTTCAACGTTCCACGTTTCTAATCATGGCTTGGTCTTTCTGGTGATCAGCCTCATCCTGGCACCAACCCATAGTCATCTTGTTAGAACAAAAGAGGTTTCTACCACCCACGAAGTTCCAAGAGATTAGAAGCTCTGTCAGGAAACAGACTGAAACACAAATATGGTTGTCTCGGTATTCATGGGAATTTGTTCCAGACCACGCCTCTCCCTATAACCAAAATCTATGGATGCTAAATTTCCTGCTATAAAAATGGTGTAGAATTTGCATATAACCTACATACATTCTCCCATATACTTTAAACAATCTCTAGACTAGTTATATCTAATACAAGTAAATCGTGGTTATACTGTGTTGTTTAGGGAATAATAACAAAGCTCTCTACAGTGTCGACTACAGACGCAACCATCCTTTTTTTGTTGTTTGTTTGTTTTTGAGGCAGGGTCTTGCTCTGCCATCCAGGCTGGAGTGCAGTGGTGTGATCTTGGCTCAGTACAGCTTTGACCTCCTGGCCTCAATGGATCCTCCCACCTCAGCCTCCCAAGTAGCTGGGACTACAGGCACATGCCACCATACCTGGCTAATTTCTTTAGTTCTTATAGAAATGGGGTCTCACTATGTTGCCCAGGTTGGTCTCAAACTCCTGGGCTCAAGTTTGGCCTCTCAAAGTGCTGGGATTACAGGTGTGAGCCACCATACCCACACCTAGCCCATTTTTTATTCTGAATATTTTTAATCAGAGGTTGGTTGAATCCATGGATGTGGGACCCATGGATATGGAGGGCTAACTGTGTAAGACCAGAAGACACATCCAGCATCCCTACCACTCAGGAAATTACACGGGTTTTAGGGGTTCTGGCTAGGCACTGGGGACAAAACCCAAAACAGATACCTCTTATTATATCACAATTATCACAGTCTGTGAAATCATGTATTCGATAAACTCACTGTATTTATTTTCTTTTTTTTAGACAGAGTTTCACTCTTTTCACCCAGGCTGGAGTGCAATGGCATGATCTCGGCTCACTGCAACCTCCACCTGCTGGGTTCAAGCAATCCTCCTGCCTCAGCCTCCCAAGTAACTGGGATTACAGGCACCCACTACCATGCCTATCTAATTTTTGTATTTTTAGTAGAGAGACAGGGTTTCACCATGTTGGCCAGGATGGTCTTGAACTCCTGACCTCAGGTGACCCGCCTGCCTTGGCCTCCCAGAGTGCTGGGATTACAGGCATGAGCCACTGCACCTGGCCAGTATTTTTATATGAAATATACAACCATTGACCCAAAATAGTTCATGTTGCATTTCACCTAAAATCATCCATCCCCCTACTGGCAACTGCCATTTTTTGGAAACTTAGCTTGAGCTTTGGGAGAGGGGAGAGGGCGGAGTGCACACTCGTGCACATACAAAGTCTTCTTTGCCAGACTGGGAGCTGGACGAGGACAGACTGTGCCCAGTCCTGTGCCTGGCACACAGAAGGTGCTCGTGGTGACACAGTGTGGGTAGAGAAAGAAGCACCGCCTCACATTCAGATCTGGGTTCAAAAAGTGGCTTGTGCTTTACTGTCTGCAATTCAAGGGAAGCTAACCTTGGTTTTCCAATCTGTACAACGGGGATACCACCTGTCTTATAGTGGTGTTGGGAGGCTAAGTGGTATGGTATATCCAGGACTTAGCATGGAGCAAGCTCTTAATGGATGCCAATTTCCTCTCTTTCTCTCTCCTGGTATTTTATTAACCAATTTACGCCAAGCTGTTAGTGAGGTAATATGGCCTTCTTTCCCAAACGAATCTACATTTGGCCCCAAGGATCAATCTGTAGTCCTGGGACGGCAGGCATCAGCACTATGGTGGAGAGGCCCCTTAGGCTTGGCAGGTGGCCTCTATTGGGACCAGAGTCTCGGTTCTCTCAATGCAGTCATGGCTGCTGCTGGCCAAAGAGGAGCAGTTGAAATGGGAATCATGAGCTCACAACCTTACTTCTTCCAGGGCAGGGCGGGTAGTACGATTTGCAGTTATAAAACCGATCACAGGACGGACTGAGACAGTAGGGAGTGGTGGTGCTTGTGGCAAACTGGAGAGTGCCTAACACATTAAGCCCATCTGCAAGCAACACCGCCATTACAGCGGCTGAATGAGGAAGTCTCACCAGGCCGGGTGCCTCTAGTTGGAAACCTCAGAACGGCTGTTCCAGGCAGGAATAATACTCACGATATTTACCCTGCAAGAATGCCTGGTTAAGAGACATCAGTAGCTCCCCATTTCAAGCCTCTCCAGCACCTAAAGCTCTGGGTAGAAGCAGGAAGGAACTTTTCCCCAGGCCCTGAGGGCTGAAGCTGCCAGGTTCTGCAGTCATTTTACACCCAGTCCGTGAACAGTCACTGCCTGCTGCACCCTCCCTGGGCTGCTCTCTGGGCCTCCTTCCCCCAGGCCCAGCAGTCGCGAGGTGACTGCCTCCAGGCTGTGTGGGATCCTTGGCACGTGTGAGCTGCTCCCTCTACCCCTGGGAAGCCGCATCCAACCCAAGCTGGCCTGGGGCTGACCTCAAATCTCAGCCACCCTGTCAAAGGCAGCTTCCAGTTCTGGTTCCTGGAGCTCAGTCCAGGGATCTGAAGCCTTTTACTTCCTGCCTCTCAAGCTTATGCCCATTCCTGAGGGGAGGCTGGGTTTGGCAGGTGTGGGCGCAAGCTTTTCTGAGACTTGGCCTCCTACACCCAGGGTCACTGGGAAGACTGAATGAGATGCCGATCTGCTTGGCACAGTGCAAGTCCTGAACGTCAGGAAGGGAATTATGTACGGCTTGTAAAGCCCCACGATCCACTCAGCTCTGACCACACATGAGGATGATCTGGCCCCGGCCCTGACCTCGTGGTGGGAAGCATCTCTTAACCCCTGACGGGCTCTGGTTTGGAAAGTGCTTCCACGTCTTCACTCTGCAGGATCCTGTTCACTGCCTCCAATGTAGGCAGGACGAGAAATGTTCTATTTGTGTTGTAGGGACAAGCGGTCAAGGGGCTTATTTAAAGTTGCACAGAAAGGCGAAGACAGAGTCAGGATGAGAACACAAATCTCCTGGCTCCCTGGCTTTCCTCACTGCCTTCCATCCCTCGTCCCACCTAAGCTTCCAGCTCACCTCTGTCGCTCTCCTGCTGGGGAACTGAGGGATAGGAATATGTGCACTCCTCCCCATGAAACCGGTGAGCTGTCGAGCTCAGAGAGGGAGCAATGAGCATGGGAAGCCCGGTAAAAGACTCATTTTTTCAAGGCTCACAGGGCACATCTGTGACCCTCAAAGTACACACCGCCCCCTGTGATGCAGCCTAGCCAAAAGTGTGTAACTTGAATTCATCAAGTAGAGGATCCAACTAAATGACACCGCATGGAAGCAACCAGAACACGGGGTGCTCTGCAGGACAAGCGGCCCAGCCTCTCCATGGTTCGTCCCATAAAAGGAACACCGTGCTGGACTAAAAGACAATGAAGGAAGGTAGCCACCAGATGCAGTCTGTAGTACTGGATTGGACAGTGGTGTGGACGAAGTGGCTGTGATGAGGAGAGTCTGACTGTCACCTAGGAACTACATGGCAGGAACGTGTATTAACATGGAAGGGAGACTGCTGACTGAACAAAGTGAGTTAGCAAGCTCCATGTAATCAGACCAATCCAAATGGAGAACATTCTCCAAAACAACTGCCTGGGCTGTTCAAACATGTTAATCTCATAAAGGATAAAAAGGCAGGGGAACTTGCCATAGACAGAGTGTTCCTGTCCCCCCAAATTAATATGTTGAAACCTAATCCCCACTGTACGGTATTTGGAGGTGACTTTGGGAGGCAATCAGGTCACAGGAGTGATGTCTTTATGAATGGGATTAGTGTCTCCATTAGTCTGTTTTCACACTGCTGTAAAGATAATACCTGAGACTGGGTAATTTGTAAAGAAAAGAGGTTTAACTGACTCACAATTCTGCATGGCCAGGGAGGCCTCAGGAGACTTATGATCATGGCGGAAGGTGAAGGGGAAGCAGGGCACATCTTACATGGCAGCAGGCGGGAGGGAGCAATGGGGAAGTGACACACTTGAAATCCGTCAGCCCTCACCAGCACAGCATGGAGGAAACCACCCCCGTGATCCAATCACTTCCAACCAGGTCCCTCCGTTGACACATGGGATTATAATTTGAGATGAGATTTGGGTGGGGACACAGAGCCATACCATATCAGTGACCTTAATCAAGAGGCCCCAAGGAGATCCTGCACCCCTTCTGCCATGTGAAGACACAGTGAAAAGGCAGGAGGCCCTCACCAGGTACCGAATGTGCTGGTGGCTTGATCTTGGACTTCCCAGCCTCTAGAACTGGGAGACATACAGTTTGGTTGCTTATGAGCTCCTCAGTTTACAGTATTTTTGTTATAGCAGCCCAAATGGACTAAGACAGAAATGTTATAATTTAAAGAAGACTGAAGGGACGTGATGACTTAATGTAACACATGACCCTTGATTAGATCCAGAAGATATGGAGGTATGCCACCCAGATCCCCCCACAATGGGCTGCCTCCTGCAGAGAATGTAGCTAGCAGATGGCCCCCGCTGTTGGCTCTTCAGGATCTGTTCACCTGGAGAGCTGCCTTGCCCAAAGTTAGCCCCATAGGTACTGATTCAGGAGGGGCCGTCAAAGCCCTCTGGCTCCATACAGGACAAAGTGAGGGGCAAGTCTCTTCCCCATCGGGTGGACTGAGGCTTTGTCAGGCCTGTGTGGCGGTTCTTCCTCTGCCCAGTCCTGCTCCCTTTCCCAGGCACAGATGCCCTATAAACATTTTGCACCCCAGTCCATCCTGGTGTGAACTCCTGAATAGACCAACCTTTAGTGCCAACTGTAATGGACAGGATTGGGCAATTAAGGGACACTGAATATCGACTGTGTATTAGTTAATAATATTGTATCAGTGTAAAATATCTTTTTTTTTTTTTTTTTTTGAGTCAGAGTCTTGCTCTGTCACCTAGGCTGGAATGCAGTGGTGCGATTATATCTCAGTGCTGCCTCAACCTCCTGGGCTCAAGGGATTTTCCTGCCTCAGCCTCCCAAGTAGCTGGGACTACGGTGTGCACCACCATGCCCAGCTAATTAAAAAATTTGTTTCATAGAGATGGAGTCTCATTATGCTGCTGAGTTTGGTCTGAAACTCCTGGGCTCAAACGATCTTCCTGCCTTGGCCTCCCAGTGCTGGGATTACAGGCATGGGCCACATGCCTGGCCTAAATTTCTTGGATGTGATAATTGTGTGTGGCATGGGTGGACATCCTTGTTCTCAGGAGATACAGGCTGAGGTATTTAGGGGGAAGGGTCATGATATATGCAACTTAGTTTCAAATGGTTCATCTCTCTCTATGTATTACTGTATCTATACAGTAGATACAGTCTTCCTGTGTCTGGATATAGATATAGAGAAATATATATAGACACTGGGGACACAGACAAAACAAATGTGGCAGAATGGTGCCGATTCATGAATGTGAGCCATTTTTTCAATTCATTGTAGGTCTGACATTTTTCACAATAAAAGTTGAGAGAAAAAAATCAGTATGTATGGTGTGACCTCATTTTAGTAAAAACTACACATACATATTAATACACAGAAAAATCTGGAAGGATATAGATGAAGAAGCTATAGTGGTAATCTCTGAGTGTTGGAAATGTGTTATTTTTATTTTGAAGACCATCAGTATTTTCTTGTTTTCTAAAATTCACATGTATTGCTTTGGTAGTGAAAGATGATTAAAATAAATGAAGGCCTGTGGTGCAGGAAAAGGCGGCCTCCTTTTGATCCAGGAGGGCAGCGTCCTGGAGCAGGGGCCGACATCTCTGCTCCTCCCAACAAGTGAGGTTAAAATCCCAGCAGAGTCACTTTCTCCATTGGCGGTTCCACCTTCACACCGGAGTGGCACTGGCTTGATGGGTAAATCCACAGCAGGTAACAGCTGAGGTTGGTCTAGTGGTGGAAGGTGCTGGGTTAGCCCAAGGCTCAGGGTGCCCAGAGCTTGTCCATGGCCACAGTCACATGCAATTTTCTATTTCCAGTTCTGCTGGTATGGAAAAATTGCATGAGTATTGCTCTGAGTTATAACTATAGTAGAAGTTTTTTTTCTTTTTTGAGATGGAGTCTTGCTCGGTCGTGCAGGCTGGAGTGCAGTGGTGTGATCTTGGCTCACAGCAACCTCTGCCTCCTGGGTTCAAGCAATTCTCCTGCCTCAGCCTCCTGAGTAGCTGGGATTACAGGTATGTGCCACCATGCCTAGCTAATTTTGTATTTTTAGTAGAGATGGGGGTTTCACCATGTCAGCCAGGCTAGTCTTGAACTCCTGACCTCAAGCGATCCACCCGTCTTGGCCTCCCAAAATGCTGGGATTACAGGTGTGAACCATTGTGCCCAGCCTATAGTTGAAAATTATGACCCTTTTTTCATTGCTTCTAGAAGGAAGATTTAAAAAAAAAAATTCTTCTTCTTCTCCTCCTTCTTTTTCTTCTTTTTTTCAGAGTCATGGTCTACGTTGCCTAGGTTGGCTTTGACCTCCTTGCTCAAGCGATCCTCCCACATCAGCCTCCCATGTAGCTAGGGTACAGGTGTGCACCCCCACGCCCGGCTTTTTCCATTCCTCTTGAGTGTTATCAGCCGTAATCAGTTCTAATTTTTTTGTAAACTTGAAAAAAATGTTTTCCCTCTTATTACATGTATTTCAGTCTGAGAAAGCTTTCTCCGCAATCCTCGGTGTACAGGTGAGATTATATTCAAATACTCCCAGTGCAAGCTCCAGAACTGTGGGAGACTTCAGCACTTTCCCAGTCCCCCACCCGTGGCTGAGGCCCACTTGGAGGGCTCTAGTGAATCCGGGGTGACACTGCTCTTAAGGTAGGGCTCGGGGGGCCCGGAGCTGGATCATACTGGGAGGGGCTCTTTTAGGGAGCCAGCGAATCAGAACTGTGATTAAGAGTAAAGCCTGGAGGATGAGAGGGAGAAAGGAGTGGGAGTGAGAGTGGTGGCAAGGAGAGGTAAAGCCAGCCAGGGGAGGGGGCTGAGGCAGGGGTCCCGCAACGCCGAGCTCACGGGCCAAGCCCTCGCCAGCACCGCCCCTCATCTCTGCTTCTTGCCCCTTTCTTTGGCCCCGGGCTGCTTGTTATGCCTGCCTCAGTTAGGACTTGTGTTTTTGTGGCCCGTCCCTGGGAACCATCACCAATCAACAAAAATTTGCTGTCCCCTTCTTAATTGCTCAGTGTTTAGAAGGAAGCTTTGTTGACAACTCAGCATGATAAGCACAGCGTGTAATTATCAGTTTCTCAGGAGCAGCTCTTGTTTCACACAGAGCATCTGTTTAGCTCCCTTTCATCTCTTTCACTGGGACATTCTTATGACAAACCTGGATGTGTCAGCTTCATGTTCAAGGTGAACTTGATGAGTAAGCACGGGGCCTTTCAGGCCTGTGTTGGCTGGGTCCCTGGGCACTGGCTTGGGTCTGGGTGGGAGAGTGCTTGCCCAGAGCAGCGGAAGTCCACACAATCCAAAGTGCAAGACACTCACCCAGATGTCTTCAGGTCCTGCACAGACAACACAGCCCACTTTGAACTCATCATTTGGTCTTCAAACTACCTGCTGTTCACAGAGCCCTTCTCTGGGCACTAGCCTGGGTTTAGGGCCTTGCCATGTGTTTCTTACGCTTATTTTTTTTTTTGGTCTTTTTGTTTTTTTCCTTTTTGTGGAGAACGGGGTCTCGCTATACCGCCCAGGCAGGTCTCGAACTCCTGGGCTCAAGCTATCCTCCCGCCTCTGCCTCCCTAAGAGCTGGGATTACAGGCGTGAGCCACAGCGCCCGGCAAAAGGGGGGGGGTGGGGGTTGTTGCTTTGAGGGAAGTTACGCTTATTTTTTTCTTGCCATGTGTTTCTGTAGGCCCTTCCTATTCCTATCAGTCATCAGACTTTTATTTCATTTGATTTATTATTATTTCTTTACTTACTTTTAGTGATGGAGTCTCACTCTGTTGCCCAGGTTGGAGTGTAGTGCTGCAATCATGGCTCACGGCAACCCCAAACTCCTGGGCTCAAGTGATCCCTCTACCTCAGCTTCCCAAAGTGCCAGGATTACAGGCGTGAGTCGCCACGCCCAGCCTCATAGTATTCTAATTGCTTGTTTAACATCAACCTTCTCTAAGGGCACGTAAGTTCATGCGGACAGGGACCAGGTCTACCTTGTTCAACATGGACCCTCTGTGCCTGGCAGTTGGAAATGCTCCGGCAATATTTGTGGAATGAATGACAGAATAAAAAGTTCAAGCCACGGTTGAAGAGGGAAGCCAGAAATCTGTTCAGAAGAGAAGCAGCCTCACGTACAGGCCCACGGCCATAGCCAGAGAGAAAATGAGGGACAGCGAGCCACGGTCAGGTGCAGGCTGGGAGGTAACACCCAGGCAACCACGGTTTAGGTCATAAACTATGGGCAGGGGAGAGCGCTGGGATGTGGTCACACAGAGAACAAACCTCATGGTGAGCTGGGCAGCCTGGAGACATACTCATATCACCAGCCACGTGTGGTTGAGTCCAAGAGACTGAGGCTGCAGTGAGCTATCAGTGAGCTGTAATCACGCCATTCCACTCCAGCCTGGATGGGAGAGTGAGACCCATCTTTAAAAAATAAAAATAAAAATAAGAAAAATAAAAAACCAAGAAAACTGAGTTGCATTAGGCTGTTTTTATTTTTTATTATTTTCAAGTCAGTGACTCTTGACTAACACAAACGCTTTGTTTTAAAGGAGGCAAGGTGATCATAGTTTTGTCCGTTCTGTCCTGAATGAGAAAGAACATTATCCCTAAGGGCACAGTGACCAAGATCAAGGGAGCCCCAGTATTGTGAAGCGCGGGCTCATTGATTTCTTCTTCAGGGCTCTCTGTAGCCGCATTCCCTCTGCTGACATGAGCTGTGGCATTCATTCCATTAAGTGGACCAGTCTCTCAACTCTTTGGAGTTATTTGAAGAAACTGCGGTCCTTTCATCTCTTCTGGTTTCCTTGGAGCTTGTTCTATTCCCTTTCATCTCTGACTCATTACGATGGAAAGGTGTAATGGCGTGAGATTCTGGGGTCTGGATGTGCGTGAAAGTACACAGGCGATTCTGAGCAGCCTCAACAATCATCTGTGTTCTACTTCCTTTAGCATCACACGCTGCTGCTCCTTCTTTTTAAAAATACACCTGGGTGAGTGGGACACCCCCAGCTCAGACGGTCTGCTAGAGGTGAGGGAAAGGGACTGGTTACGTTTAGTCAGAGGCACAAGGGGTTCCTTCTTCCTTTCTTTCAGCAAAACCTTTATTTTAGCCCACAGTTCCCAATTTGTTGTGCGCCTGAGGAATCCCCTCTGCAATCTGAGTCTTACTGTTGTTTGGAAGTCCCCCTGCCTCCTCCTCAGCTGGTCCCTCTCCTTCCTGCTCGACTCCCTAGCCAGTCAATCCAGCGTTTGTTGTTTCTCACGTGCTCTTTTATTTCTTTGAGTCCCCAGTGGATGATACATTAGTTGGGGGCAAGAACAGCGCATCCCTGGGTTTCCTTCAGGAACGTCACAGAAGGCCGGGCAGTGGTTCAGAGCTTTGATCCCAGCTGCTCCAGAGGCTGAGGTGGGAGGATCTCTGAAGCCCAGGAGCTGGAGGTTGTAGTGAGCTATGATTGCACCACTGCACTGCACTCCAGCCTGGACAACAGAGTGAGTCTCTGTCTCCAAAACAAACAAAACAGTATAGCAAAGTAGGGAATGAGGGGCTCAGAGCAGTTTCATGGCTGTTGGGGCATGTAAAGAGCTTTATCGTCAATATAAGGAAACAGAACCGGAAGAAACTTACCCTGCAGTGTGTACTTCTAGGATACAAAGACTGAGAGCTGTGACCCACTTTGGGTTTTCTTTTCACAAAATGCATAAGAAGAAATAACGTATGATGTTTCTCTGTTCTCTAGTTTATCTTTGCTCTAATTTTTATTATTTATAATAATATTTATAATATTATTTGATACAATTTATATTGTCTTCCTTCTGCTAACTTTGAGTTTAGCTTGTTCTTCTCTTCCCGGTTTGTTTAGGTGTGAAGTTAGATAGCTGATTCAAGATCCTTTTTTAAAAAAAATTATTTTTTTAATTTTTGGAGAGGGTCTTGCTTTGTCGTCCAGGCTGGAATACGGTGCTGCAATTGTGGCCCACTGCAACCTCTGCCTCCTGGGTTCAAGCAATTCATATGCCTCAGCCTCCTGAGTAGCTGGAGTTACAGGCATGTACCACCACGCCCAGCTAATTTTTCTGTTTTTAGTAGAGACAGGGTTTCACCATGTTGTCCAGGCTGGTCTCAACCTGGTCTCAAGTGATTCACCTGCCTTGACCTCCCAAAGTACTGGGATCACAGGTGTGAGCCACTGTGCCTGGCCTAGAGATCTGTATTTTTAAAATTTATTTTAAAAATGTTTTTTTATTTTTTATTTTTAAAATGTGTTTACTACTATAAACCTCCCTCTGAGCACTGCTTTTTACTACTTCATGTAAGTTTGGGGATGTCGTGCTTTTTTTTTAAATTATATTTTAAGTTCTGGGGTACATGTACAGATCGTGCAGGATTGTTACATAGGTATACACGTGCCACGGTGCTTTGCTGCATCCATGCCCCCATCATCTACATTAGGTATTTCTCCTAATGTTATCTCTCCCCACTCCCCCCACCCCAACAGGCCCCAGTGTGTGACGTTCCCCTCCCTGTGTCCATGTGTTCTCATTGTTCAGACAGCCACTTATGAGTGAGAACACGTGGTGTTTAGTTTTCTGTTCTTGTGTCAGTTTGCTGAGTATGATGGTTTCCAGCTTCAACCACGTCTCTGCAAAGGACATGAACTCATCCTCTTTTATGGCTGCATAGTATTCTATAGTGTATATGTGCCACATATATATTCTTTATCCAGTCTATCATTGATGGGCATTTGGGTTGGTTCCAAGTCTTTGCTATTGTAAACAGTGCCACAATGAACATACGTGTACATGTGTCTTTATAATGGAATGATTTATAATCCTTTGGTTATATACCCAATAATGGGATTGCTGGGTCAAATGGTATTTCTATTTCTAAATCCTTGAGGAATTGCCACACTGTCTTCCACAACGGTTGAACTAATTTACACTCCCACCAACAGTGTAAGAGCAGGATGTTGTGTTTTCATTTGCACTTTCCATTTCAAGATATTTTCCAATGTCCCTTGTGATTTCGTCTTTGACCCACTGGTTAAGAGTGTTAATTTCCACATATCTGTGCATTTTCAGGTTTTCCTTCTGCTATTGATTTCTAGTTTCTTACCATTGTGGTTTAGAAAAGATATTTTTTATGATTTCAAACTTCTTAAAATTGTGAATACTTGTTCTGAGTCCTAACGTGTGTTCCAGCCTGGAGCACATCCTGTGTGCCCTTGAGAGGAACATGTATCCTGCTGTCAGTGGCGACAAAGACTCCTTAACTAAACGTCAGTCTGATTTCTCCAGCCTTCTAGGGCTCAACCTTGGAGTCGGTCCTTGTCAGGCCTCCATCACTCAGTTGTAGCAGAAGTCTTCATAAGTCAATGTGGAGGACCCCTATCCTCACCCTCAGTATCTGATCACCCTTGATATTGACTCAAATTCTTCACCCATCCCAGGTGACACCTGCCCACTCTAACCTGCCTTCGACGGGGGAGAATCCTGTTACATCCGACAGGGGAGAATCCTGTTACATCCGATGGGGGAGAATCCTGTTACATGCGATGAACCAGAATCCCTCCACACCCCTCTTTGTAATTTTTCACCTGCTGCCCCCACCCTGCTCCTGGCCATGGCCCATGCTTGTCCATGCTGTATTCAGAAGTGAGCCCAGTTCCACACTGAGGGCTCTTTCCCCAATTGCAACAGCTCCTGAACAAAATCTGTCTTTACTGCTTTAACTACTGTCAGGCATGGTTTTTTTTTTAAATTGGGAAGAGGATGGTTTTGAATATTCACACAGACACATGTAACTGTGCCAGTGCCCACACAGGCTCTTTTTGGGCTAATCTGTCAGCATTTGCAGATAAAAATGGTACTACCTAACTTTACCACGAACTAGTTAACCCGTCACATCTGAACAAAAAGTCAATGGCGACTTGCAGCCAATGCTCTGCTGGGCCTTTCTAGAGCTCCAGGGGGTCGGCAGGAGCTGTGGGCCCCAGCGAGATGTGAGATCAAACTGAAGCTCTTGATGGTATTTCTCTCACATTGCTGAAATGACCTTCTGGAAGAACAAGAGGCTCATTGATTGCTTCTTGATTAGACAAAAAATAAGCCATTTAAAAAATATTTCAGGACAAAGAATTTTTTTTTTTTTTTTTTTGAGATGGAGTTTCGCTCTTGTTACCCAGGCTGGAGTGCAATGGCGCGATCTCGGCTCACTGCAACCTCCGCCTCCTGGGTTCAAGCAATTCTCCTGCCTCAGCCTCCCGAGTAGCTGGGACTACAGGCACGTGCCACCACGCCCAGCTAATTTTTGTATTTTTAGTAGAGACGGGGTTTC
>PVKV010019323.1:0-23674 GCA_004027835.1 Alouatta palliata
CCTGGTCAACATGGTGAAACCCCGTCTCTACTAAAAATACAAAAATTAGCTGGGCATGGTGGTACGTGCCTGTAGTCCCAGCTACTCGGGAGGCTGAGGCAGGAGAATTGCTTGAACCCAGGAGGCGGAGGTTGCGGTGAGCCGAGATTGCGCCATTGCACTCCAGCCTGGGTAACAAGAGCGAAACTCCGTCTCAAAATAAATAAATAAATAAATAAAGCAACAAACCAGTATCTCAAAGTTAAATGCCAGTTAAAAGACTTACACGTTCTGGTACTTGAAAATACAAATGAGGATGCCAAGCTGTTGTCTCTAAGGAAAACCACCAAAGTTAACAGCAAATAGCCAGAAAACCAGGTAGAGAAGCACATAATTTTGTTATGGGGCAGGAAGCAAGGGATCAATAAAACACTTAAGCTATTTTATAATAAACTTCGGACTTACGTTTTTCGTCATCAGCATGCACCAAAGATGCCGCCCTGGACAAAACATCCAATGGCGTCTCCATTCCTGGTTGGAGCCTAAAAGAAAAAAAAATAAAAGGGGAAAAAACAATTTAAACAGAATTCAAAAGACTCTTAGAATCCTAGTCATTAACAGAATGAGTCCTCAACCAAATGCAAATCATTCTAAGGATGAAATTCTTCCCACGTGAAGAAACAGAATGGGCTTGTTTCAGGAAGAGAGAAAGGGTTAAATTCCATTCAGTCTATTAAGCAGCTCAAGTAGGAACTAAAAGAAGGGATATTGTGAATATTCATGCCCATGTTATTTGGTGCTTATAAATGTTTATGTGCATGCACAATATGCCTGTACAGATATGCCCAATTAAAAAAAAAAAGGTTTTCAGAACAAAGGCTGCTCCACGAACACAGCATCACTACCAGTGAGGTGGTGATGCAGCTTAATAGAGAGGCAGCTTAACACATGCCACATACTCATGAAAAGCTGTGTGAGAATCCCACTGGTGGGTTAAATGATATTTGAAATCCGGTAAGAATCTTTATGTTAAAATGTTACGTTTTATATAATAGCATCACCTATCATTAATTTATCTAGCATCATGTTTTGTTTTGTTTTGATTTTGAGATGGAGTCTTGCTCTGTTGTCCAGGCTGGAGTGCAGTGGCACGATCTCGGCTCGCTGCAACCTCCACCTCCCCAGTTCAAGCAATTCTTCTGCCTCGGTCTCTCAAGTAGCTGGAATTACAGGTGCGCGCTATCACACCCGGCTAATTTTTTGTATTTTTAGTAGAGACAGGGTTTCACCATGTTGGCCAGGCTGATCTTGAACCCCTGACCTCGTGATCCGCCCGTCTCGTCCTCTCAAAGTGCTAGGATTACAGGTGTGAGCCATCGCACGTGGCCGCATCATGTTTTGTAATAAGACTGGATTTATTGTTGTTTTCTTAAATTACAGCATAATATAAAAGCTAAAACAAGATTAAAAGCTGGAGGAAAGCCCTGGAAAACCAGGATGCTTTTGCCCAATTTCCCGTTTCTGAGTTATTTAAACACACACACACAGTTACTGACTGGCACACAGACACCTGACTAGCTCAACTGAGAAAAACAACTTCTTAACGGTACCACTTCACAGACACTTGGCATTTATTCATTATTCTTCCACATTTATGGAAAAACCTACTATGTATGCACCAGTCACAACATGTGGCAGACCAGCTTTTCTTTGTAATATTCATACCTCAGGACTCCAAAGAAACATCGATCCCAGATCATGCAATATGACCTCATTCAGTAAACATTAAATATTTACAAGGAGGTCCAGGCAGGATACATGAGCCAAGCCTAGTAGTTGCCTTCGAAGAGCTTTCAATCTGCACGGGAGACAGGCCACCCAGACATCTAGTTTAAGGCAGCATTCTTCCAAAGCATTCTGCACTGGGTGTTCATATTTTGTAACAAAAAAGGTTTTTCTATGGTAAATAAGTCTGAGGAAGCCTGGAGTAAACCAAGCTAAGCAGCGTGTTTTCCTCCCTGTTCCTTTAATCTGCCACAGCGCCCTATGGGTAAAGGCAATGGGAACAGAAGCCCTGTACACGTGAAACCTCATAGACGTCATGAGCTGGGTTTTTTTTTTTTTTTTTTTTTTTTTTGAGATAGAGTGTCGCTCTGTCACCAAGCTGGGGTGCAGTGGCCGATCTTGCCTCCCTGCAACCTGTACCTCCTGGGTTCAAGAGATTCTCCTGCCTCAGACTCCCAAGTAGCTGGGTCTAGAGGCCCGTACCACCACGCCCAGCTAATTTTTGTATCTTTAGTAGAGATGCAGTTTCACCATGTTGGCCAGGCTGGTCTCGAACTCCTGAACTTGTGATCCGCCTGCCTCGGCCTCCCAAAGTGTGGGATTACAGGCATGAGCCACTGCAGCCAGGCATGAGCCACTGTAGCTGGCCATGAGCCATTTTTAACCTGAAACATCTCAGGGAACACCTGGAGAAATAATGGGTTAGGGCAAAATGTGCAAAGTGTCAAAACAGTGCTAGAAACGAAGTCCTACAGAAATACAAATTATGAAAGGCTCTGTGAACAAAACAGAACTTGAACAGAGCCTCTGAAGAACGAATATAAAAGTTCCTCCCCAAGAAGGGAAGAACAAAAGCAGAATGTTTAACAACACGCTGCCCAAATCGCCCACAAGAGTAAAATGGGGACAGAAAGTAAGTGACAAGGATGGAAATTTAGACAGGGACCACATCGTGAAAGGACTGAGAGCTTCGACGGGATCACAGCTTAACCCACATTAAGGAGCAACTGAAAGCTCCGCCTGAGCAGAAAAGTTTCTTGGTCGTCCACTCGTTCTGGGCAAGTTATCCTGGAGGCACCATGTGGAACGGAGTGGAGCTTGGGAAACTGAGTACAGAGTGGACCATGGAAAGCCACAGCTGTGAGCAGGCACACAGAGGGCAGAGAGGGGCACTGGAACGGGAGCCGTGGGGAGCCAGGGAAATGCAGAGGCAGAGCTTACTGAGCTTGGCAAGCAGAGAGGGGAGGGGAGGGCCATGGAAGACTACCAGTGGCGGGGAGGTAGAGTTGCTGGGAGGCAACGACCTTGTAACCCACGTACATGTCTTCTTTTTCAGAGAGAAGGACGGGTAAAAGCAGAGTTCTAAGAGAGAAAACCTAGTGGTGCTCACATTCCAGATCTTCTTTGTAAAACAGAAAAGACCATCTCCTGAGAGGAAGAATTTATGAACTTGTCCAACAATGGAGAAAACCAACAAGGGTTTGGAACTGATGGACAGAGACAGGTTTGCTGAACTCCCAAGAACTACGTAATATTCTCTTCACCCAAGCCAGTTTCCTATTCAGGAAAGATCCGGGTTTAAAGTCTTGTGATTTTGGGTAGTCATTGCTGATAAGCATCCTCGTCTGTAATAATACAGCATTTAGACTCATAATTCCCTAAATTAATTCTATCTCATTAAGTTAAAGGACAATACTTTCAAAATTCTAGACCCAAACAGATTAACATATGCCTTAGGTTACATAAAGTATGCACAGAAACAAAATATCAAAGCATAAAGCATCAAATGAAACAAGGTAGACCCAGAATTCTAGCACAGTGGAAGATTAGACATTTAAACTTACATAGATGCTATGAAATCCTACACCCAAAAGCAACTTACATTCAAAGTAGGTAAATAAGACAACGGGTGTTAAAGGTACATCTACAAGGCACCTGCCATCTGCTGCAACCTTATTAATGAAACCAACCAATGTTTATTACACAAGTATTCTAAGCTCAGCAAAGTGCCCAGGAAAGGTTATGGAGAAACAAAAGATAGATCTCTGCTTTCAAGGAGTCACACTATTATTCGGAAACTAAAGTTTATGGGATAGGATAATGACAGGCAAAATTAAAAAGAAGACAATCAAAGACTAAGTATTATTTAAAACTAAAATGGGTATTGTGTGATAAAAGAGATCAATGTCAGCTAATGTGTTTGCCTTGTGCACATCTATTTTTTGTTAGGGGGTGGTTTGTGGATGTGTGTGTGTTCTAATAGGCCACTTCAAAAGTTTCCTTCCCCAGTTTCCCTGCCCTAGGCAGTCACTCCCCTCGCTGGCCTCCCTTACCTTCCTGGATTGCACTGTTTCTGTATACTTCCTGGGTACAAGGAGCCTGTCTCATCCCCAGTGCAGTCATCCTGAGTCAACAGTTTGAGGAAAGGCACAGGGGCAGGAATGAGCACCTGGGGCAGATGGCTAGACCCACCTGGCTAGAACTGAAAATCCACGATAGAAAGCAGCAGAAGCTAAATTCAGGTGAGCCTGATGCGGGCGGCCTTAGGAAAGAGCTGACAGCTGGGCTTCAGGTTTATACTTAATGTCATAGGCAACAGGCAGTTGTCATCATTTGTCCCTGAACTGGCCGGTGACATGATGTTAACATTATTTTAGTTTAGAGGTTCCATGCGTCTAGGCACATGGTTCACACCTATAGTCTCAGCACTTTAGGAGGCTGAAGCAGGACTACTTGAGCTCAGCAGTTGCAGAATGACCAGGGCAACACAGTAGGACCCTATTTCTACAAAAAATTTAAAAAATAAAAAATGAGCTGGAAGCGGTGGCATGGGCCTATGGTCCTAGCTACTCAGGGAGCTGAGGTGGGAGGATCACTTAAGCTCTGGGTTGAGGCTCCAGTGAACTGTAATTGCACCACTGCACTCCAGCCTGGGCAAGAGAGCAAGATCCTGCCTAAAAAAAAAAAAAACAAAAAAAAAACAGTTCTGTATAGGATGGTTTGACTGGAGAGGGTGACTCCAGAAGTTACCGGAGGTGGATCAGTTTTGTTAAGAGGCTTCTGTAGGAAGCAGGTGTGAGATAAGGACAACACAGCTGGGAGATGAGGGTCGGGGACCAAGCGTTACCTTCTTTTATTCTTTTTTTTTTTTTTTCCTTTACCTGGCAACTTAAGTGTTATCTAGCCACAGAAGAACAAAGCAAAGGTGGAAGATAATAGTAATTTAAAAAAAAAAAGGTCTTCCAGGCAGGTGGGTAGCTCAACCTTGTAATCCCAGTGCTTTGAGAGGCCAAGGCAAGAGGACTGCTTGAGCCCAGGAGTTCCAAACCACCCTAAGCAACACAGAAGTTTAGAAATTTAATCATTTCTACAAAAGATTTAGAAATTAGCCAGTCACAGGGATGCACACCTACAGTCCCAGCTACTCGGGAGGCTGAGGAGGGAGGCTCCCTTGAAGCCCGGAGGTCGATGCTGCAGTGAGCTATGATCATATCACTGCACTCCAGCCTGAGTGACTGAGTGAGAATCCATCTCTAAAAAACAAAGTCTTCTGAATTTTACATCTTATGTACATCATAACCATAGCACTAAATAAACCCAATAAAACATATTGATAATGTGGAGGGAAAAACCATGGCTACAGTATTCGATGGAGGATCACACCACATTGAAAGGCAAATCAGCATCATGATTATTTCAGCATCAAATTAGCATCATGATTAATTTGAATACAGATAAACCACTTCCAATCTCTGTGACCCTGGGAAATGACTACCTCTGTGTGTCTATTTCCTTATCTGGAAAATGAGGATACTAATACTATCTCCCTCATACGGTGTTCTGAGAAGTGAATGGGCTTTATAACTATTAAAATAACTATTTGCCAAAACATATGCAAATATGTTAAATCACAAATGACAGTAAATTTACTGAAAATGACAGGGCACTGTCTGCTACGTTAGCTAGCATGGTCTGGGAAGATTTCTCTGAAGAGATGAACGGAAGCTGAGGCCTACAGGATAAGAGGAATTAGTGCCAGAAGGAGCAGGGACGGTGGGGGAAGGTGAGAGACAGCAGCACATGCTGAGACCAAGACACAAAAGCTAGGGAGGCGATCTAGGGGGCAGCCAAGGTGGCTGCCCTAAAGTCAGTAACAGGGAGGCCTGAGGTGGGCAGCACCGGGCCAGGTCGCATGTGCCTGGAGGGCCCGCAACGCTGAGATTTTAAGTCCGTGAAAAGTCCGAGAATGGCCCAAAAGGCTTTAAGCAGGGGAGTGACATGTTTATTTCCTTTATGAGCCATAAATTATCTTCTACCTTGCACAAAAAATTACGCAGTCCCTGAAAAACAAATCTAGGTGTATCCCAGTAATATCTTCTTATTTCTTATTTCAGTGGTAGTTTTTGCATTAGGATATAGTGATAAGCAAAAAGAATATGATGAGGACCAGGCATGGCGGCTCACGCCTGTAATCCCAGCACTTTGAGAGGCCAAGGCAGGCAGATCGCTTGAGGTTAGGAGTTTGAGATCAGCCTGGACAACATGGTGAAATCCAGTCTCTACTAAAAATACAAAAATTAGCTGGGCATGGTGGTAATGGCACCTGTAATCCTAGCTACTCAGGAGGCTGAGGCAAGAGAATTGCTTTGAATCCGGGAGGCAGAGGTTGTGGTGAGCTGAGATGGGAACAGTGCACTCCAGCCTGGACAACAGAGAAAGATGCCATCTCAAACATCATCATCATCATAATAATCTATTGAAATCCTGACACCTGGAGCATAACACCATTTAAGTGAGAGGAGTGTGGCTCTAGAAAAAAATACAGAGGGCTAGGTGCAGTGGTTCACGCCTGTAATCCCAGCATTTTGGGAGGCCGAGGCAGGCCGATCACGAGGTCAGGAGTTCAAGACCAGCCTGGCCAACATAGTGAAACCCTGACTCTACTAAAAATATAAACAATTAGCCAGGCATGGTGGCAGGCACCTGTAATCCCAGCTTCTCAGGAGGCTAAGGCAGGAGAATCACTTGAACCCAGGAGGCAGAGGTTGTAGTGAGCTGAGATTGCACCATTCATTACACTCCAGCCTGGGCAAGTATGAGAGAGATTCCATCTCAAAAAAAAAAAAAGATACAGAGTACATTGTGTGCTCCACTGCACTGCAAACCCATTTCTGGTCTATCCATTCACCTTTTTCGTGGTTGTCAAATATGAACATAATTCTTCAAGAATAGATATATATTTTGTTGTGGATTTTTTTTTTCCAGGTAATGGTCATATATTTTCTCTGCCAGTCCACATGCCTTTCCTCCCACTCTCTTAGCCTCAGATAATATGTTCTTCCAAACAGCTAAAGGTTGAGAATTAGGGGAAGAAGAGGTATCAATTTTAAAGCTACAAAAACTTAGGGGCATTCAGTGCTAATGGCAAGCTCAGCTATAAATCTGAGAGCCATTTTTTTGGCCTTCCACGGAACTGTCCCTTTTTGGTCAACAAGGGGACACAAGCACCTAACTTGGTGTGTTAGTCCATTTTGTGTCACTATAAATAAATACCTGAGGCTGGGTAATTTAAAGAAAAGAGGTTTAACTGGCTCACAGTAGGCTGTATAAGCATGGCACCAACATCTGCTCGGCTTCTGGTGAGACCCCAGGAAACTTCCAATCATAATAAAGGCAGAGCAAAAACCAGCACATTACATGGTAAGGGCAGGAGCAAGAGAGGCAAGGAGGTACCACGTTCTTTTTTTTTTTTTTTTTTTTCTGAGGCAGAGTTTCATTCTTTTGCCCAGGCTGGAGTGCAACGGCGAAATCTTGGCTCACTGCAACCTCCACCTCCTGGGTTTCAGTGATTCTCCTGCCTCAGCCTCCCAAGTAGCTAAGATTACAGGCATGTACCACCAAGGCCGGCTAACTTTCGTATTTTAGTAGAGACAGGGTTTCTCCATTGTCAGTCAGGCTGGTCTCAAACTCCTGACCTCAGGTGATCCACCTGCCTCGGCCTCCCAAAGTGCTGGGATTACAGGCATGAGCCACCGCACCTGGCCGATGTCACATTCTTTTAAACGCCAAGATCTTGCATGAACTACCAGAGAACTCATCCATCACCAAGGGGATGGAGCTAAACCATTCATGAGGGATCACTCCCATGATCCAACCTCTCCTACCAGGACCCACCTCCAATATTGAGATCACATTTCCACGTAACATTTGGAGGGAACAAACATCACATTTCCACGTAACATTTGGAGGGAACAAACATCCAAACCAAATCATTTGGCAAGAGCACTGTGGGATAGATTAGATTACGTACTTTTTTCAAGCAAGGGAACACAACTCCAAGATATGTTATGGAAGTTTTCCTTTTCTCTTTTTTTTCCGTTTTTTCTTCTTTTTTTTTTTTTTTTTAAAGACGGGGCTTCACCATGTTGGTCAGACTGATCTTAAACTCCCGACCTCAGGTGATCCACCCGCCTTGGCCTCCAAAGTGCTTGGATTACAGGTGTGAGCCACTATGCCCGGCTGTTATGGAAGTTTTCTAAGATCTACACAATAAAAGCTACAGCACCAGGTAAGCTCACTCCATGTCTGTCCCATGACAGCTACAATTTACTTTAGGTAAGAGTACAAGAACATGGAGCAACTACCTTGACTAGATGAGGAGACCAGGAGGGTGGGCATCGGAGGAATCACATTCTAACTGCCCGGTGTTCCTGCCACACAGTAACTTGTCCAAAAGTCAGAAACAGACATCACTATCCTGAAACACCTGATGGCCTCTGCAACTTCCAGATGCAAATAATAAAATCCCTAATTCCTGTTGGTCCTATTTTATCACGAATCCAAACTCTGTCCGCCCCAGGACTACTCCCTGAGCTAAAACCAACTTTGCCTCAGCTAATAATATACAATGGTAGGACAAACCCAAAAGTATGAACTATCACACCATGACATGGGGTATACAGCCTTCTTGGCCATCAAGAATTTAGAGGTGTGGCTGGCTGCCGTGCCTCACGCCTGTAATACCAGCACTTTGGGAAGCCAAGCCAGGCTGATCACTTGAGGTCAGGAGTTCAAAACCAGCCTGGCCAACATGGTGAAACCCCATCTCTACTAAAAATACAAAAATTAGCTGGGTGTGGTGGTGGGCACATGTAATCCCAGCTACTTGGAAGACTGAGGCAGTAGAATCACTTGAACTCAGGAGGTGGAGGTTGCACTGAGCTTAGCTTGCACCATGGTGGTGCAACAGAGTGAGAAGCCATCTCAGAAAAAAAAAAATTTAGAGGCGGCCGGCCACAGTGGCTCATGCCTGTAATCCCAGCACTTTGGGAGGCTGAGGTGGGCAGATCACCTGAGTCCACGAGTCTGAAACCAGCCTGGGCAACATGGCAAAACCTCAATAAAAAAAGAAATACAAAAATTAACCCGGTATGATGCTGTATGCCTGTACTCCCAGCGACTTGGGAGACTGAGGCAGAAGGATGGCTTGAGCCCAGGAAGTTGAGGCTGCAGTGAGCCAAGATCACACCACTGTACTCCAGCCCTGTCTCAAAAAATAAAAATAAAAAAGAATTCAGAGGTATTTACTGGGTATCTCCTCTTTCTATTAAAACACTGTATTTACATGCTATAGAAAAGGAAAAGTAAACTCCCTGCCCTTGAGCACCGTACACCAAATATGGATGACACTGGGTGATGTGGCTGGCTGTCAGGCTCTGTGAGAAAGAAAACTGAAATGAGAATCAGAGCAAATCACCAGATTCTGGTAGCAGCACGGAAGCACAGTTTCAGAGTTTTAAATCATCCAGCTCTTTCTCCTCCCCAGAGTGTCTGGTGATGCCCACCAACTTCGTGCAGCACATATTCTTCCTGTTAACATCCCATTCTCAGACCTTCCCTCTCTGCTCTTCTTGCTAAAAATATCTCTAATTTGAGTAATCCTTCTTTCTTCTCACAACTTTACCATCTGTTAAGTCAACAGAGCCAGGACTTCAGCATCAGAAAGCCCAAGTGTGAGTGCTCCTTTAAATCTTTCACTCATTCAGTCAACAATTCCTGAAAGCCTATTTTGCTCTAGGCTTTGCCCTGGATGTCCAACACTAGCTGTATGAGCTAGTCATTTACCCTCTTCAGGCCCTAGTTTCCTCCTTAAAGAAAACAGTAAAAAACACTTCCTAACTAACTTCATATGATCACAACTTTATCACATAGATTAAATGGTGTAACTGAAAATGTCTTATAAACTAAAGAGAGAAATGAATTTTATTAGTCTACCACCACCACCATCTTCCAGGTATACAGCATACATGTTTTCAAAATACATTCACATAAATGACCTCATTGGATTCTCACAATCAAATTATTATTTAGGCAAAATGGCCAAGTATGACTATTTTTCTTCTACAGATTTAAAAAAAAAAAGAAAAATTGAGGCATCAAGAATGTTAAGTGACTTCTGAAGCAGCTAAGACTAGAATCCAAGTCTCTCAATTCTCCCTCCAATGCTATTTTTACTATTCTTTTTTTTTTTTTTTTTTGAGACGGAGTCTCACTCCGTCACCAGGCGCCAGGCTGGAGTGCAGTGGCGCGACCTCGGCTCACTGTAACCTCCGCTGCCCGGGTTCAAGCAATTCTCCTGCCTCAGCCTCCCGAGTAGCTGGGACTACAGGCGCGCGCTACCACGCCCAGCTAATTTTTTTGTATTTTTGTAGAGACGGGGTTTCACCATGTTGACCAGGATGGTCTCCATCTCTTGACCTCGTGATCCACCTGCCTCAGCCTCCCAAAGTGCTGGGATTACAGGCGTGAGCCACCGCGCCCGGCCCTATTTTTACTATTCTTAAGGTGATCATGCTAAAGAGGTTTTAGTGACAAGCACAATTATTTAGTCTAGGTCAAAGCAAACCTTCCATTAGCAACCAGGACTTCCAGCCCTGTGCCCTTTCCCCTGCACCTTGAGAAACCTATCAGGCAATAACGTGACCGTTTCAACAGTGAGCAAGGGGAAGCAAGCCCTCTCCTCTGGGGAACACGCAAACCATGCCATATTTGATATTCTTCTAATAGAGGCAGGCATGGAGTCACAGTAATAGAAACCAAGGCAGGTAAACAAAAAAGACTGTCACATCAGGTCAATTGGTGCTGAGACTGAGAGTAATAACGACACCAGCAACAAACTACCAAGACACAGTGGTGCCTGGGGCCACAGCTAGAGAGGAGTCAAGCAAAGGTCTTGAGATCTTTGAGATCCAAGAACAGGTTCAGTAGCAGGAAGGATGAGGTCGATTTCGCCAGGCTCAGGAAGACCTGCGATCAAGCTCCAATGGCTAAATGTTAAGGTTCAGTGAGAATATTTTTAAAATTTCACCTTGGTGCTTGAACTGCTCACAACCTTAAATTTTATGTTACTTTTCTAAATAGAAGCCAACCCTTATTCAAAATATTTTCTCAACAGTCATATTATCAAAGAAAGAGCATGAACAGACGGATCCTCTGCTATTCTAGCTTTCCTCATTGAGACATGTCCCAAGCAGGTATAACTGACTCACTCTGCCATAATTTGAAGCATCAATGCCTGAAGGACTTGGCCGCTTCTGCTTGCATCTAATTCCTTACTTCTATACGTTATCAGTCCTGAAAATTCATTAGAAGGCCAAACGTTCTAATATTTGAACAATATATAAACATGTTCTATGTCTATTTCCTGAGAACGGTGTGTACATATTTTATATATGTGTGTGTATATATATATATATATATATGCATAAAATCCCTAATTAGAATTTTTCAGGTGCCTGCCAACCTCAAGTGTGAGCCCCAGATCAAGAGCCCGCTCTACTGGCAGTCCTCTCACTGTTTCATTGTACTAGAAGATGGAAGGAGCAAGCGGGCATGGTGGCTCACGCCTGTAATCCCAGCATTTTGGGAGGCCAAGGCCAGTGGACCACGAGATCAGGAGTTCAAGACCAGCCTGGCCAAGATGGTGAACTTGTCTCTACTAAAAATACAAAACTTAGCTGGGTGCAGTAATCCCAGCTACTTGGGAGGCTGAGGCAGGAGAACCACTTGAACCCAGGAGGTGGAGGTTGCAGTGAGCCGAGATTGCCACTGCACTCCAGCCTGGGTGACAGAGTGAGACTCTGTCTTAAAAAAACAAAAAAGAAAGAAAATGGAAGGGGCTAGTAAGCTGGCAGGTGTACCACCCTTCCCATAGGGGTTAGCACTCCTCCTGTGGAACCTCTGCAGGAGGCAGGTCTACCAGCCGTCAATCTCTTATCCTCCAATGTAGGCTGGAGGCTGTATAGCAGGAACAGGTAACCTTAGGTGCCTCCACCTCCCATGACCTCAACAGAAAATGAGACCCCCGCTAACTGAGACCAAATAAAGGGCTAACACTATGGATGGAAGCCTTGAATGCATGCTCTGCTCAACCACTCCAGGTTTCCTGATGCTAACATGGCTCAGGGCTTGAGTCTACGGGACTTCTGAGCCCTGCAGGAGGGCAGGGGTATGATATTTAGTCATCACAACTACTCTGGCAACAGGAGCTGACAGACAGTGCCACCACACAGTGACAAAAATCCTCAGGTACTGCAATACAGCTTGGTATCAGTGTAAACTACACAAATGCACAGACTGTATGAAAGTTGATCATGCACCCGGTGAGGAACATCTATACAGGCTCTGGGTTGCAAAAGCCAACTTACATTACAGCACATTTCATGACCCAAAGCAAGGCTGGCCTGATGCTGGTGCAAAATTCTTACTGCTGGCTGAAGTCCAACCATCTCCCTGAGGTGTCCTATGGAAAGCGGCTCTATGGTGGGCCCACACTGAAACTACTGTATCTAAGGGGGACAAACAAAATTCAAGTCTAAATTTTCTGAGCAAACTACCAATTCCCAACATTTTTCAACATTGTCGTCAGCCCAAATAAAAATGAGGCTAGGCATGGTGGCCCACACCTGTAATCCCAGCACCTTGGGACACCAAGACGGGTGGATCACTTGAGGCCAGAAGTTCAAAACTAGCCTGGCCTACATGGTGATACCCCATCTCTACTAAAAATACAAAAAATAAAATAAAAAATAAAAATACAAAAAATATATATAAATACCATAAAAAAATACAAAAAGAAAAAAGAAAAAGAAAAAGATGAACCATGCTTTCCTTTCTCATTTTAAGATATTATGAATCTCTCTCTCTCTTCATTTTCAAGACCTCAGCCTTATACAGCAAGGCATATGAAATAACAGAAACTCTTTGGCATTTTAGTTTACTCCGGATATGCTTGCTTCTGCATTTATTTTATTTTAATACTTAAAATTTGAATACGTATTTGAATATTTAGTATTTCCTATTCACAAGTGCTAAACCACCTCATATTCTTAGGGACCTATTACTACCAAGAATAAAAGATGAATTTCCACCACAGCTCGACTTAGCAAGCTTCCCAGAATAGCTCAGGTCCAACTCCCCATTGTTACAAAATCAAATCTCAGCTCTCAGCCTATTAAAGCCTAGATAAAGCCATCTAATTCATGACACAGTGCCACATTAGGTAGCCCTGTAGTTATCATCATCAGTAAATATGACTGGCTCTTGGTTTCTTTTCTGAGGCAGAGTCTCGCTCTTGTTGTCCAGGCTGGAGTGCAATGGCATGCTGCAATCTCCGCCTCCCAGGTCCAAGAGATTCTCCTGATTCAGCCTCCCAAGTAGCTGGGATTACAGGTGCCCGCCACCATGCCTGGGCAATTTTTGTATTTTTAGCACAGACAGGGTTTCACCATGTTGGCCAGGCTGGTCTCAAACTCCTGACCTCAGGTGATCTGCCTGCCTCAGCCTCCCAAAGTGCTGGGATTATAGTTGTGAACTACCATGGCCGGCCTAGTCCTTGTTATTCACAGTAGTTGTGTTCTATAAAATCTCTGTGAACACTGAATTAGTGGATATTGAACCATTGTTCCTAGGGGAAATGAGGGTTAGGTTCCTTCTGTGTAATGATCACATTTTTGCAAACTGATCAATACACAACCTTGTTTCATGTATGGTTCTGTTTAAAGATACTGTATTTAATACCTATTGTTGATTCATTAATGTTGAAGTCAAGGCCAAAAAGCACCATAATTGAAAGGTGAACAAAGCTCATCAAACGTGTATTTTCTCCATGAGGCTCATCACAGCCTTCTTGGCTGAGGAACATTAGACAGCATTTTAGCACCATACTGGAGGCCATTTGAAATAGCAAACTCTTCCCAAAAAAGCACAAAAACATATAAAAACATGTTGCTAAACTGACTGCAAAAAGCACACTTGTTTATAGCATGAGAGCTGAAACAAGACAGAGTATTGCCTTGTCTGACCTCCGCTGGGAACATGTGTGTTGGGAAGCTCAAATTTTTTCCCACCCTGCACATGGCCACAAAGGTCAAACAAAGTGTCAGAGGCATTGATTTGGGGCTTACAAATAAATTTTAGTGAGTAGACAAATTCATAAACATGGAATCCACAAAAAATGAGGACCAACCATACCTGGTTATCAGACCTGAAGCATGAGACACAGTAAGTACATTCTACAAAGTTTATCCCCTTTGCAAAAGTGCCATTATTCTGTATTTCAAGTAGATATAATTGTTCTGGTTTTAGCACCGCCTGCACTCTTTTTCATACCTTGGCAGTGTGTATCCGCCAAATCCTGCATTAAGATTTCGCAATCTAGTTCTTATGGTGTTGGGTTTTGCTTTTTGTTTTAATGTAGACAGATCCTAATGCTACAGATTAGCAGCATTCACTTTACTCTTCTATTAAACACCCGCCTATAGCTTCACTAACTTTAGATGTGCTCCCTGAAACACAAATGGGCCTCAGTTAACATACCTCGAAGAAATTTCTTCACACACACACACACACACACAAACTTTCTCTTTCACCAGGTTCTCATAGCTGCGACAGCTCATCTCACACAGGCAATAAACAGAAACATTGGTATTTTTATATCACCACACTGTCGTAATTTCAGTGACATTAAAAATTTCCCATGTATTTGATTTTTCCCTCCTGAACTTCCAACTTTTAGTGCTTTTATTAAGTCATGTTCAAAGCTACAAAACAACTTTTACTGTTAACCTACTTATTATTTTACTAACGCAAATTAAAAGCTGCACAGCAAAACTCTCTGCGACAGTTACCTAGAACAGACACAAAATAAAATCTCCCTTTGGACGTGTTTTGGCAACCACCAGAGACTGGTAACAGGGCTGCCTCCATAAGAAGTTAAAAGAAATTACCCAGCCTGGGCGAGGTGGCTCACGCCTGTAATCCCAGCACTTTGGGAGGCAGAGGCAGGGTGGATCATGAGGTCAAGAAGTTCAATACCAGTCTGGCCAATATGGTGAAACCCCATCTCTACTAAAAATACAAAAATTAGCTTGGCATGGTGGCATGCACCTGTAGTCCCAGCTATTCAGGAGGCTGAGGCAGAAGAATCGCTTGAATCCGAGACAGAAGTTGCAGTGAGCTGAGATCACACCACTGCACACCAGCCTGGGTAACACAGCAAGACTCCATCTCAAAAAATATATATATAATAAAATAAATAAATTTATCACTACAGATTTTTTTTTTTTTTTTTTGGTACAGTTAGAAGCCGGGAGTTTCTGTTTGCCCAGGCTGGTCTGAAAGTCCTGGCCTCAAGCAATCCTCTTCGGCCTCCCAAAGTGCTGGGATTACAGACGTGAGACACTGCCCCTGGCCCAGAACATTTAAAAGTGAAAGTGTTTACATAATTACCATATGTGTAAGAAGTGTTAAATCTTCAGATAAAGTCATAATTTTAAATCAGTTGGGGGATAGCAGTAACCACTGTTTATGCAGCTCTTTCAAAGCTTCAAAGTTAAATAACACAAAATGCTTTCAAAGCACATTATTCTCTGTAATTCCTGAAACTCTGTGATGTATTGGAACTGATATTATCACCTTTTACAAAGAAAAATAAAACACAAAAGTTGAGTACTAATAACTTATTTCTGGTCATAAAGCTAGTAGATGACATTGGTAGGACTAGAACTCAAGTCTCCAGCAATAATATGCCAGAGTTGTTTTTGCTACAACATTCACAGTTTTGGAATGCAGTCCATAGTTATTTATAACTTCAACAGCCCATCCCAAGGCCCCCTCAGAATTATCTGCTTAATTGTATTGTGTTTTGGTCAACAAAAAAACTAGTTTGCATTCCCTTCCAACTGGAAAGCAAAGACAGGCTGCCCAGGAGTGTGAAAAAACGGTGACAGGGAAAATTAACCTAGGATTAAAATTTTGCCAAAGTTAAACAATGGGTTTAAATCATTTCTACCGTGAGGGAGATGATTTTTCAGTCCAGATGTAACAGGAAATACAAGAAAATAAAACTCAAAATCGTCTTGAGTATAAGACAAGAAACTTCTGATGCAAGTATTTCTAAACCCTTTGAGACCATTGGGACTTAGAGATAATAAATAACTTGTCCCAAGATCACACCACCAGGACAGCCTTACTGCTCCGACCCCAAAGGTCTCCTTAAACTGCCCACTCTACTCCCCTCCCAGTCATGCGCAGACTCTTCATTAGATGCAAGCAGGAAACAATGAACATTACAAGTCCGTGGGCTCAACGAGTAAAGAGTTACAATTTGATATACTAACATGGTATGCAAAACTGACCTTCAAATCCTAATAGGCAAATTAACATTTTTTTTTTGTCTTTGAATATTCAGTGGAAACAAACAACTGTAAGCCTTCTTCTGAGTCCAGGTAAGCTGGGGTTTAGAACAAGATATTAAAACTCCACTAACTGGGAGTCAGTGCCTTTTAAACAGAGGGGCAACCAGCTGCCGATAATACCCATCAGAGCCACCTCCACTTCCCCCACACCCCTATCCTCCCGCGTCGGGCTGCTGGTTCTTATTAATCACAGAGAAGGGACTACAACCAACAAACACACAGCACCGACAATCAAAGTGAAACCGATTTTTTAATGATCTAACTTAAGCAGACGAACACATGCCAGCAACGCACATAACTACTAATAGCCCCAGCAAGCACTGTCATCATAACCTAAGACAATTAAATGTCTCAGTGTGACAAATAAAAGGAGACTTTAAGCAAAACAAAAAGCAAAAAGTCCGCTGCTCTTCGACGAGGCCTGTACTGGGTGCAGGGAGAGTGTGCATTCCCGTTTTGGGGAGGAGGCAAGAAGCACACGAATAGAACTGTGTCCCTTCCCGCAGTTCGCATCACAGCCCTCCCTGAGCCGGCAGGGACTGGGGGGATGCCAGGCGCGGGCCTCTTCGCCCACCCCGCGCCTTCGACTCCCAGGACGCCCTCTGGGAGCTCAGGCGCTTCTGCTCCCACCAGCGCCTCCAGAGCGGCGGGGCGAGAACCCGCCACCTCCTCCCTCCCGCAGGGCGTCCCGGTTCGGCTCCGACAGCCCATCCCAAGGCCCCCTCAGGCCGGCCCTCTTCCCGCCCGGGTCCCGCCCCGCCGACCGGGTCGACCTCACTCACCGCCCAGTGGCTCTGGGCGCGCCCGCCTCGGGCCGGCCGGGCCCTACGGGTGACCCAGGGGCGGGGGCGGGACCCGAGCACGCGGGGCGCACTCCGAGGGCGCGCAGACGCACAGGCACGCTCGCGCCCGAGCCCCCACACGGGCCCCAGTCAAACACGCACACGCACACGCAGGCGCGGGACGGGCCGGCGGACGCGAGCGCGGGAGCGCGAGGAATCCCTGGAATGAGGCGCCGCCCACCCTGAGCCGGGCTCCGCCAGGCCGGCCAGGCTACGCCCCCTGCCACGCCCCTCAAGGAGCAGGTGGGGGCTGAGCCCAGGTGAGCCGGGAGAGAGGCAGGGGCGGGGCCGCCCGCGTTCGGGAGCAGCCGCTTTCCCTCCCCCGCCCGCCTCGTGCCGGGCGCCGGCGCCAGCACCTCCTCGGCTGGTGCCGGGGCGCTGGGGCAGTGAGGTTTGTTGGGGCGGGCGCTCCCGAGAGGCGCCAGCAGGCAGGGCGCGTGGACATGGTGCAAACTGCTGTGGACACGGCGTCTCGCACGCCCCCGGCCCCCGAAGCCCGGCCGGGGGACACAGCTCGGTGCAAGCGCACAAACACAAACGCACATTTTGTGCGCGCCCAGGTGCCCGCCGCGCTCCCCACGCGCGCACAGTAGGTCCCCGCTCCCGGGGGACAGCGCACGGGACGCCGACGTCTACGGTCCAACAAGACCCGTCCGCGGACCCGCTGCCCTTCCCGCCACACGCGGCCCGCCAAGTGCCCGGAGTTCAGCTGGACCTGCGGCACCCACGCCGCCCTCCGCTTTTCCCGGCTCGCCGAGCAGCGGGGGAAGGACGCACCACCCGCCCGCGCCGGGTCGCCGTCCACACCCGCGCACCCCCGGAACGCGGTACACCCGCCGTCCCCAGTCCCCCGGGCCCCCCCGCCCTCTTTCGGCACCCGCACGCCGGAGCCACGCTCCCCGACGGGCCGACGACCACCCACCTGAAGAGACAGGTCACACCGGCTCCGGGAGGGGCTGCTCGGCGCCACTCCGTTCAGAACGGCAGCCGCGGTCCAGGGCGCTCCGACGCCGCTCTGTTTCCTCCCATTACAGCATGTTGCACTCCAGCGCTGCACTTCACACTCGCACACGCACACGCGCACAACTCCAGGCGCTCGGCGGCGTCCTTCCCCCGCCTCGCCCGGAGGAGGAAGTCCTAGTAAATCAAAACAGGCTGGGCGGGAGGAAGAGCGGAGTGGAGAGTCCCCTTCAGCCGCTCACACACCAGTGTTTGCTGTTTGGCAAACTCTTGGCGTCCACAACCCGGCCTGCTCTGAAATGTGCCCGGGGAGGGGCAGGCAGGAGGAGGTGAAACGTTTCTAATTGGCGCAGGTTCTTATTACAGCAGCGGGGCAGACATGTGACCACGAAAGAAAAGGCCTGTCTTTAATTTTTTCCTGTCTTTCTCTGGGAATTTGGTGGTGGGGGTAGAGGCTTGATACCCGCCCCCCCCTCCCCGCACCATCCCCAGCAACCCTTGCCCTATTGTTTTCTCGTACTGCCACAATTAAGAAAACATTTGCTTAACATATCCAGCAGCTAACTTCATAAAATAAATAGTCAGAGACTGGACTTCCTCTGGTTTGCTTTAAAAGGCTTCATGTTGTTTGCCTTCTGGCAGTTCTCAAACCTCAGTCATTATTAGGAGCCCCTACTGTAAGGGCTTTCCCTAGGAGAGGGCTCTGCTGAAAGGGAATGATAACAATGAAAACAAATACCAGCTTACATTCGTGCTGGAAAAAAAAATGCTTTGCAGTTTTCAAACTGTTTTCCCATCTGTTGCCTCATCTGATCATACCAAGGAACGACACGGTGTCTCACTGGATCTTAGCCCCTGCTGGATATGAAAAGACAGGTATGCATAGTTCCACGTTTCAGCGAGATTAAATGGTTTACCTAAAGCAGGTGGAAGTGTTACCCGCATCTTGGGGCCTTTTGTGAAATGTACTCTCCTCCAGCCCACACAGGGCCCCTGGAGATGAGACAAACCAATTGACAAGTCAACCCAAGCATAGATGCCCCCTGGCTTTCCTAATTCCTGGATTAAAATTCACAGATTAGAGCTCAGAAAGTTCCCAGTCTTCCCAAAGGTATTCTTACATAGACTCTGTTTTAGTCCATCAGTAGTCTCAGAGTAGGAAAAGAGAAATCCTGAGAAAGATTGTAAATAGAAGATTCATCCTGCCAAATTCAGACAAGGAATGAGGAAGGAATGAGAACTGCCTGGGCAGATTCCAGGAAATATGGTAAGACAGAAAAAGGGTTTTAGATTCAGACAGACCTGAATTTGAATGCAAACTCCGCCTCTGTTTTTTATAGGATTTGGGACAAGTTATCAAACCTCAGTTTTCTCATCTGTAAAACAGAGATAATGCTTCTTACTTCGAAGAGCTGGTGCAGGGTTAAAGGCTTCGCAGAGATGTTTAATGAATATTCACATCTTCCTTCTTTTTTGACTTAAATCCAGTCCAGCTGGGCACCATATAAACAGAGGAAAATGAAATGCCCAGATAATGCAAATGAATAATGATAACAATAATAGTACAACTGCACACTTATAAAAATGGCCCAAGGTTTACAAAGTGTTCCCACATATTATTATCTCATTTGCTCTTTAGGACAGCATTGCCATTTGTTTGCTGCCAAATGATTTCCATTTTAGGTCAGTGTGGAGGTCCTAAAGCTGCCTCTTTAATTTCCATCACTGCTTGGAGTGAACCTTACTCTGCAGATAAATCATGGGGACAGAGGACCTTTTCTCATGGATGTGACCAGTCTTCGACCTTTGCAAGGATTAATCTCACTCTTTGCCTTACATCAGCATTAGCATGACTTAGCTCTGGCAACATCTAAGCCTGGTCGTTTTAGTCTGGCTCTTTCAGCTGTGCAAAGGAGAGACACACTGAAGTTACCACTGTAAGAAAAAGGGGGATTGCTGTAAAGGTAGACCACTGATGAGAATATATTTCAACCCAAGGATTTTATAAATGCACCAGAAGGGCCAGGCGCATTGGCTCAGTGGTTCACGCCTGTAATCCCAGCACTTTGGGAGGCAGAGGTGGGCGGATCACCTGAGGTCGGGAGTTCCAGACCAGGCTGACCAACATGAAGAAACCCTGTCTCTACTAAAAATACAAAATTAGCTGGGCATGGTGGCGCACGCCTGTAACCCCAGCTACCTGGGAGGCTGAGGCAGGAGAATCGCTTGAACCCAAGAGGCAGAGGTTGCAGTGAGCCAAGATCATGCCACTGCACTCCAGCCTGGGCGCTCCGTCTCATTAATAAATAAATAAATAAATAAACCAGAAGTGTATTTTAAAAACAAAATAATCAAGGGAGTAGATGAGTGGAGGTAGAGAAGACACAAGATTGGCCCAGAGTTGACTGTTGTTGAAGCTAAGTGATGGGTGCAGAGGAGGGTGTTGAGGTAGCACCGCAGTGAGGGATGGAAGTTATACTGCTCTTACATGTTTGGATTGTTTCATAGCGAAACATTCTTTTGTTCGTTTTCTTATATAGTTTTATTTATTTATTTTTGAGACAGAGTCTCACTCTCTTGCCAGGCTGGAGTGCAGTGACACAATCTTGGCTCACTGCAACCTCTGCCTCCCGGGCTCAAGTGATCCTCCTGCCTCAGCCTCCCGAGTAGCTGGGACTACCGGCATGTGCCACCACGCCCAGCTAATTTTTTTTATTTTTAGTAGAGACAGGGTTTCACCATGTTGGCCAGAATGGTCTCGATCTCTTGACCTTGTGATCCACCTGCTTCGGCCTCCCAAAGTGCTGGGATTAGAGTAGTGAGCCACTGTGCCCAGCCAATTTTGTATTTTTACTAGAGATGGGGTTTCACCATGTAGCCCAGGCTGGTCTCAAACTCTCGACCTCAGGTGATCGACCTGCCTCAGCCTCCCAAGCTGCTGGGATTACAGGTGTGAGCCACTGTGCCTAGCCTATTCTTCTTCTTATTATTATTCTTTTCGAGATGGAGTCTTGCTCGGTCACCCAGGCTGGAGTGCAGTGGCGTGATCACGGCTCACTGCAACCTCCACCTCCCAGGTTCAAGCAATCTCCTGCCTCAACCTCCCAAGTAGCTGAGATAGCAGGCGCCCACCACCATGCCTAGCTGATTTTTGTAATTTTAGTAGAGACAGGTTTTCACCATGTTGACCAGAGTGGTCTTGAACTCCTGACCTCAAGTGATCCTCAATCACCTCCCGGACTCAGGTGATTCTCCACCTCTGTCTCCCACCATGCTGGGATTATAGGCATGAGCCACTGAGCCCAGCCCTGTTTCATAGTAAAATATTGTAAAAAGGAAAAGAAAATAGTGCAGAGTTCAGAAGGACGTTTTGTGGCTGTGTTGTGCTCTCACCCATGGGCTACCCAGCCTCTTAGTTTCCCTTTCGCTCTGTTTCTTTGTGCCTCCTCCCCCATCTAGTTCTTTCTCATCTCTGCCAAGGACCTTCCTCACAGCTTTGGCTTCCTTATTACTATCTCTACTACCCCGTTTAGCTTTTGCCCCCACAGGTAACTGACTCCTTCCAGATCTTCATAGTTCCAGTTGCTCAGAGAACCTGATTCTTCTTTCTTCTTCCTCTTCCTGTTTTTCTTCTTCTTCCTCTTCCTCTTAGGCTTTCCTCTCCTCCCACTTCTCCTCCTGCTCCTCCTCCTCCTCCTCTTTCCCCTCCTCTTCTCCTCCCTCCTTTCTCTCCCTCCTCCTTCTCCTCCTCCTCCTCCTTCTTTTCCTTTTCCTCTTCCTCCTTCTCTTTCTCCTCCTTCCCCTTCTCCTCCTCCTTCTTCTCCTTCTCCTCCTCCTCCTCTTCTTTCTCCTTCTCCTTCTTCTTCTCACTCTGTCACCCTGGCTGGAGTGCAGTGGTGCAATCTCAGCTCACTGCAGCCACAACCTCCCAGGCTCAGGTGAATAGCTGGGACTGCAGGCATACACCACCACGCCCAGCTAATTTCTTGTATTTTTAGTAGAGATAGGGTTTCACTGTGTTGCCCAGGTTGGTCTTGAACTCCTGGACTCAAACAGTCATCCCACCTCAGCCTCCCAAAGTGCTGGGACTACAGGCATAAGCTGCCACATCCAGCCTGACTCTTCCCTTTCCACTAATCCATAGAAATGATTGCAGGCTGATCTCCCTGGAAGCCACACGACCATGAGGGTCAGTGAAGTCAAGCATAGTCCAGTGATGAGAAGAAGCACAGGCCATTCAGGCATGGGGTGGAAAGCTCTAAGACAGCCACAACCAATGCCACATGTGGAAGAGGCTAAAGAGTTTTTTATTTTATTTATTTATTTGTTTGTTTATTTGCGATAGAGTCTCGCTGTGTTGCCAGGCACCAGGCTGGAGTGCAGTGGCGCAATCTCGGCTCACTGCAACCGCCACCTCCTGGGTTCAAGCAATTCTCCTGCCTCAGCCTCCCAAGTAGCTGGGACTACAGGAGCGCGCCACCATGCCCAGCTAATTTTGTATTTTTTAGTAGAGACAGGGTTTCACCATGTTGGCCAGGATGGTCTCGATCTCCTGACCTTGTGATCCGCCCTCCTCAGCCTCCCAAAGTGCTGGGATTACAGGTGTGAGCCACCGCGCCGAGCCGAGGCTAAGGAATTTAAGCAAGAATAAAGTATTTGCCTTTCCATTTGCTTCTTATGATTTCTTAACGCTCTTCAATGGGTGAGTACTATAAAAAAAAGTTTTCCCTTACACACCAATTGCCAATAAGTAGTTTATATTCCAATTTGTCCTCCCATGTTGTACTTCTGAGGGGCAAATAAGAGGAACACCAACAGCTACCAATCTAAACTGCTCACAGTACGTAGAGATTTCTACGGTTCCCCTCATTGTACTAACCTGGCTGTGGAAAACATGTTTTTCTACTCCACGTCCCTTTGCTTATGATGTGCTTTCATCAGTCTCTCCTGTTTTCTTCTCTTCAACTTGTTCCACACAAACCACCGAGGAATCAGAAGACGTGGGTTCTAGTTCCGATTCCTCTCTAGGTGGCAAACTGAGTCATTCCATACCTCTGCGTCTTCCAAGTCTTCCCCTCTGTGGGGAGCTGAGACCAGATCAGGTTTGGCAAACAGGTTTCCTTCTGAGCACCTGCTCTGCCTGGAGCCCTCTCTTGAGAAGGGCTCTGGCAGAACAGTTGAGGCTTAGTAACAAAGTGTCAAGACTGATTATTAATGTCTGCTGTGGGCAGGGAGTAAGAATGAGTGAACCTGGCGGGGTGCAGTGGCTCATGCCTGTAATCCCAGCACTTTGGGAGGCTGAGGCAAGTGGATCACGTGAGGTCAGGAATTCAAGATCAGCCTGGCCAACAT
>PVKV010019323.1:23774-42629 GCA_004027835.1 Alouatta palliata
TAGGGGAGGGCTAGCAGGGAGTGGGGGGATTGGGGAGGGATAACATTAGGAGGAAATACCTAACGTAGATGATGGGGGGATGGGTGCAGCAAACCACCATGGCTTGTGTATACCTATGTAACAATCCTGCATGATCTGCACATGTACCCCAGAACTTAAAGCATAATAAAAAAATAAAATAAATTAAAATACATTTTAAAAAAGAATGAGTGAACGAGATGTTTGCTGTTTTTGGTGTAGAGAGCTCTACAAATCCCTTCTAGCAGTATCTTCTCTCTTTTCTCACAGCGTGAGCACAGGTGCATTTCTACTTTTCTGGGAACCCAAGTACTCAGTGGGAAAACAAAATGATCTTATTTCAGGGAGAGAGGAAAGAATACAAAGTTATCTAAAATAGTAATAATAACTAATGTTTGAGGAGCACTCACCATGTTGCAGGCACCACTCTAACTGCTTACAACAAGTATCAAATTTCAGCCTCATAACAATCCTATTATAAGGTAGGAACAGTAAGTATCCTCCTTATGTGCACAGAGAAACCGAGACATGCAGAGTTAAAGAACTTGTCCAAGGTCTTGAAGACAGTAAGAGTGCAACTAGAATGAAACCCTGGCAGTCCAATTCTGGAGTCCACCTGCTTATGCCCCTCCGTCCTCAGCATTGCCTGACTAATTGCATCCGGCATCCCTGGAGAGCCTGCTAGAAATGCAGGCTTGCAGGCCCCACCCAAACCTGCTGAATTGGATCTGCGTTTCAGCAAGCTTCCCAAGTGACTCATATTCACACTGCACTGAGAAGCACTGGTTGCTAACAGGATGTTACCATTGTTATTGTTATTAATATTATTATTATTTTAAGACAGGGTCTTGCTCTGTTGCCCAGACCGTTGCGTAGTGGTGCAATCTCTGCTCACTTCAGCCTCCACCACCAGGGCTCCAGTGATCCTCCCACCTCAGCCTCCCGAGGAGCTGAGACTGCAAGTATGTGCCACCATACTAGGCTAATTTTTGTATTTTTTTTTTTCTAGAGACAAGGTTTTGCCCTGTTACCCAGGCTGGTCTCAAACTCCTGGACTCAAGTGATCCTCCTGTCTTGGCCTCCCAAAGTGCTGGATTGCAGGCATAAGCCACTGTACCCGGCCTATTTCTCATAATCACATGTGAATCTACAACTGTTTCAAAAGAAAAAAAGTTTAAATCTTATTATGTAGGTTTTATTTTTCCTACTTTTGCTGTTAATGAAACAGAGCTTTGAAGAGGCTAAATAAGCAGCGCACTTATTGTAATTCAACTTGTGTATTGAGGCCCTGCCTACGGTGTGTAAGAGACTGCTCTCAGCACTGAATTTCCAGCAGTGAACGAAGCTTGCCCTTGGTGAGCTATCATTCTAGTGTGGGTCCTCAGAGTTCAAACCCACATCTGGGTGCCAAATCCTCTGCCGCTCAGAAATACGGTGGCAGACAGAGTAGGTTCAAACATTTGCAAAATGTCTGCACAAGTGTATATGAAAGCATTAACAGTGCTAGGTACACAGTAAGATCAATAAAAATCAATCTCCTTTCTTCCTTCCTTTCTTTCTTGCAGTTGCCTCAGAGCCTGGAAAGAACCTCACCTCCACTGTGACCCAAACTGGATGGAGTCCACAGTGGGCCCATGTGAGTAGTTGTGACCTGAGCTTCATGCCCCTTTGGCAATTAGTTGAAGAGTTGTGATTGAGGGCGATATCCCAAGGTCTGGGGATAGACCCTTTTAAACCTGCCAGGGAGGCAGGGCACGGTGGCTCATGCCTGTAATCCCAGCACTTTGGGAGGCCAAGGTGGGCAGATCACTCAAGGTCAGGAGTTCAAGACCAGCCTGGCCAACACAGTGAAATCCCGTCTCCACTAAAATCTCCACTAAAAATACAAAAATAGCTGGGCATGGTGGCAGGTACCTGTGATCCAAGCTATTCAGGAGGCTGAGGCAGGAGAATCGCTTGAACCCAAGAGGCAAGGTTGCAGTGAGTTAAGATCCCATCATTGCACTCCAGCCTGGGCAATAAGAGTGAGATTCGGTCTAAAAAAAGAAAGAAAAAAAAAGCCTGCCAGGGAGTCAGTGGTGAGTGTTCCTCTGAATATCAGTTCTTTTCACAGCATGGTTCTGAAAGAGTTCCCTTAAGCAAGACCAGATTTATGGCCAGAAGACTGCTCAGACCCAGACACCTGAATGACATGTAACACTATTCTAAAGATTGACTTTGTCCTCACACGGAAATTTTCCTTTAAATACTATAAGAACAATTCAACGTGGCAGTATATTCTTGCTGTCTTTCCTATAAATAAACTTCATTGGGCTGGGGCGGGAAATAAAAGCCTTTTTCAATGCACAAAAAAAAAAATTGTTGCAGATGCTGGATTCAAGGCCAGTCAGAATTTGGCCACAGCTCACTAGCTGCTCTCAGACAGAGAGAGGTTTGAACGAGGGACCTTACTAAGAATAAACGTGTGTTTTCTTCTGTAGGTGCAATACAACAACACCCTAGAGAGAAATTCTTCCAAGTGGGATTGCCTGTTACCCTGTCTCTTTTTTCTTTTGCTTTCTTTCTTTTTTTTTTTTTTTTTGGTTTTTTGTTTTGTTTTGTTTTTGTTTTTGAGACAGAGTCTCACTCTGTTGCCCAGGCTGGAGTGCAGTGGTGTGATCTCGGCTCACTACAACCTCCACCTCCCGGTTCAAGCAATTCTCCTGCCTCAACCTCCCAAGTAGCTGGGATCACAGGCATATGCCACCACACCTGGCTGATTTTCATATTTTTAGTAGAGACAGAGTTTCACCATGTTGCCCAGGCTGGTCTTGAACTCCTGACTGCAAGTGTCTGCCCACCTTGGCCTCCCAAAGTGCTGGGAGTACAGGCATAGCCATCACGCCCAGCCTGCCCTATCTCTCTTAATTCCAGTTTCTTCTTTTGCATACAGCTCTTATAAGCATGTGCAAGGAAGGAAGGGAGGGAGGGAGGGAAAGGGATGAAGGAAGAAAGAGAAACATGGAGGAAGGAAGAAGACTTGCCCTTAATGGGCCAGTTGTGGCAGCTCACATCTGTAATCCCAGCACTTTGGGAGGCTAAGGCAGGTGGATCACCTGAGGTCAAGAGTTTGAGACCAGCCTGGGCAACACAGTGAAACAAATTAGCCCGGCACGGTGATGCGCACCTGTAATCCCAGCTACTTGGGAGGCTGAGGAATGAGAATCACTTGAACCCAGGAGACAGAGATTGCAATGAGCTGAGATTGCGCCACTGCACTCCAACCTGGGCAACAGAGCGAGACTCTATCTCAAAAAAAAAAAAAATGCCCTAATTAGATTGAGACCCCTCACATTGCAATCCCAGGATTCACATAAAGTCCCTGGGGAGAGGAGGGAGAGGCAGGGGAAAGACATGTGGAAGCTGGACTCAGCAGCACTGTGGCTTTTATCTAGAAATGACATTACCCACTGTCATGGGGCATCAGCTTGCTATTCTTTGGAAAGTCTTTCTCCCACTCTGGAAATAAAAACAAACACATCCTTGCTCTCCTTTTCCCCTATTTGTGCTAAATTCTCATTTATTTGGGACCCAAACCCATTTCCCTTACTGCTCTAAGGAGGAGAAGATTTCTTTTTACTCTAAAGTAGCAGGGCATTTTACTTTTTCAAGTCTCTTATTATTATTATTATTATTAATTTTTTTTAGAGACAGGGTCTCTGTCACCCAGGCTGGAATGCAGGGGTGCCATCATGCAGGTCAAGGCTCACTGCAGCCTCGACCTCCTGGCTCAAATGATCCTCCTGTCTCAGCCTCCCAAGTAGATGGGACTATAGACACATGCCACTGTGCCCTGCAGAATTCCAGTTTTAACACCTCTATGCCCTGGAAAGATGATGATTACCCGTTATATATCAAATTATTTCAAAAATCATTTTGAACATTGCAGTGCACTAAATACAGACCTAGCCTGCTTGCTGGGTAATCCAGCAGCACTACATGCAGTGAGGGCACACTTGACTTTGACCTGGGACCCACTTTTACTGACTATGTGGCTATTCTAATGCATACATACACTTTTCTAAGTAGGAATCATTCTCATCATGTAGGTGAGGAAATAGAGGCTTGGGCAGGTAGGACCCAGGTTTGAACTCAGGTCTGTCCATTACCAACGTATCAGCAACTTTCCTGTGCCAGGGGCTTCCACTTCCCATCCTTTGGCAAACATGGTGCTGACATTCAAACCCCAGCAAATTCCAGCTCCACGTGGTAGTGCAGAGAGGATGGGAAACCCTTCAGAATGGAAACAGTGTAATTAGAAAGTAGATGCAATTTTTTTTTTTTTTTTTTTTTTTTTGAGATGGAGTCTCACTCTGTCACCCAGGCTGGAGTGCAGTGGTGTGATCTTGGCTCACTGCAACCTCTGCCTCCCAGGTTCAAGCGATTCTCTGCCTCAGCCTCCCAAATACCCAGGACTATAGGTGTGCACCACCACACCCAGCTAATTTTTGTATTTTTAGTAAAGATGGGGTTTCGCCATGTTGGCCAGGCTGGTCCCAAACTCCTGACCTCGGGTGATCCACCCACATTGGCCTCCCAAAGTGCTGGGATTACAGGCTTGGGCCACCGCGCCCTGCCAAATGCAATTATTTATTTAGAGATTCTCCCAGGGTCTTTTCTGGGTGAACTTAGTGGTATTATGGGAAGATCGTTGAATGAGAAGTCGGACCAGCTGGTTTGCATCCTACTGTTGCACTGCTCGTGCAAATCCACCCTCTCTGAGCCCCTGTTTTCTCATCTTTTTGCATAGGATCACACTGCATTAAATGAGAACGTTCAACACTGCACACACTTGGCACCCAATAACATTGATCTCCATTCCTTCCTTCCTTTCCTCCCTCCCTCCCTTCCCTCCTTCCTTCCTTCCCTTTCCTTCTTTCCCTCCTTCCTTCCCTCCTTCCCTTCCTCCCTCCCTTCCCTCCCTTCCCTCCCTTCCCTCCCATCCTTCCATCCTTCTTTCCTTTCTTTCCTTCCTTCCCTCCATCCCTCCCTTCCTTCCTTCCCTTTCTTTCCTTCCTTCCTTCCCTCCCTCCCTCCTTTCTTTCTTCTTTCCTTCCTTCCTCCTTCTTTCCTTCCTCCCTTCCTCCTTCCTTTCCTGCTTTCTTTCCTTCCCTCTCCCACTTGCTTTCTCCCTCCTTTCCTTCCTCCCTCCCTGCCTTCCTACCTCTCTTCTTTCTTTCCTCCCTCCCTTTTTCCCTCTCTCTCTCCCCCCCGCCTTCCTTCTGTCTAGAGCACCATCTGTTTGCCATTTACATGCTAGATGTTGATGGTACAACTGTCAGTAAAATAATCAAGGTTTCACTCTCAGGGAACTTCTCCTCTAACAGGGAGGTGTTGGGGGAGAGGTGGGGAGAGAGACTGCTAGCCAGGAAACATAATTTAAGTCATGTAAGTTAAGATAACATAAAGGAGATCATTCAAAATAGTGAAAAGGGACCATTGAAAATAGTAACAAGTGCTATGAAGAAAATAAAACAGCAGCAGAATACAGGGTGACAGGTTGTGGCAGCGGAAAGCATTACTTCAGTAGGATGATCAGCGAGGGCCTCTCTGAGGAGGTGACATTTAAGCTCAATGATGACAAGGAGACAGCTGTGCTAAAATCTAGGGGAAGAGATCTCCAGGCAGAAAGAATAGCAAGCACAGAGACTCTGGGACAGGAACACAGTCGCCATGATGGAGGGATGGACGGAAGGCCTGGGTGGCTGGACCACAGGAAATGGGGGTTGGGGGGACAAATTCAAGACAAATCTGGGAAGTGGGTGGGCTATGGTGAAGCACTCAGACTTTATTCTACATGCCAAGGGAAGCCACTTGAGGGAATTCAGGGATTAGGGTGACATGATGTGAGTTCTCTCTTTTTTTGATACAGTCTCGCTCTTTCGCCCAGGTTGGAGTGCAGTGGTGCAATCTGCAACCTCCACCTCCTGGGTTCAAGCAATTCTCCTGCCTCACTCTCCCAGGCAGCTGGGACTATAGGTGTCTACCGCCACATCCAGCTAATTTTTATATTTTTAGTAGAGGCAGGTTTTCACCATGTTGTCCAGTCTGGTCTCGAACTCATGACCTCAAATGATCTGCCCACATCGGCCCCCCAAAGTGCTGGGATTACAGGTGTGAGCCACCATGCCCAGCCTATGTGAGTTCTTAAAAGAGCACTTTGATGGCTGTGTGGAGAGTAGGCTGTGCAGGGGCATGGATAGATGCCCGAGGCCTTTTTCCCCTCTCTGGGGACCTGGCTGAGGCATAATGCTAGTAACAGCTGTTCATCTGGAAGCGGGTGTTGCATGACTCAGCATCCCGGCTTAACCTTCCGGGGGTCCTGAGATTTTTAAATTTTCCTTTACAAGTCCGAACAGGTATTCTGGAAGAGCAAGTGGTTCTCCTCCAAGTGGTGACTCAGGGACCCAGGATCCTTCTATCTTGTGCCTCTGCCAACCTCTGAGGCCCCAGAGTTCATTGCAAGATCCTCTTTAGCCAGCAAGCAGATGGAGAAAGAGGGTAGAGAAGGCACACATGCTTCCTCATTATTCGGGCCAGGTTGTGGCACACAACACTTTATATCCCCATTGGTGAGAGCCAGTCACATGGCCTCACTGAATGAAAGTGGCCTAGGAAATGTAGTCCCTGGGTGGGCAGCCACTCTCCATCACCAGCTCTGTGGAAAGAGAACACGGGGCTTTGGTGGCCAGCTGGTCATCTCTGTCCGCAAACTTTCTGGGAGGAATGTGAGGCTTCCGTGATGACAACCTGACTTTTGGGCTGAGCAAAGATGGAAGGTGACACTTAACCGAAATGGGAAGTTGTGGGAGGAGCAGAATTATCCTTGGGGCAGAACGAAGAGTCCCATTTTGCATGTAATGTGAGCTGTTCAAAAGGAGACGTTGGGAGGGAAACTGGATATATAAGATGGGTACAGAGGTGGGGTCCAGACTAAAGACTTAAATGTGCATTTTCCCCTTCACCCAGTGGCTTCTGATCCTGACAGCTCCTCATAGTCATATGGGCCCCTCACTGCCTTTGACTCTAAGTGCATTAACTGCATTGGTGTAATTCACTCCTCTATTAGAGAGAATGTTTGTAATTCTGTGTCTCACTAAATGACAGCTCTATTACATACAATTAGTCATTCAACACATAGTTTATTGAGTGTCTACTATATGCTGGGCACTCATGATTAGCAGGGAAGAAGATCTAGTCTCTGCTTAACCAAGACTGCATTCTAGTAGGAAAAGACAGATCGTAAACAAATAAAAAGCAAATATGACTCAGGGATGGTGGCTCACACCTGTGATCCTAGCACTTTGGGAGGCTGAGAAGGAAGGATCACTTGAGGCCAGGAGTTCAAGACCAGCTGGGCAACAAAGTGAGGACCTGACTCTACAAAAAATAAAAAAATCAGCCAGGTATGGTGGTGCATGCCTGTAGTCCCAGCTACTCTGGAGGCTGCAGCAGGAGGATCACCTGAGCCCAGGAATTTGAGGCTACAGTGAGTTATGATTGTGCCACTGCATTCCAGCCCAGGTGACAGAATGAGACCTTGTCTCTAAAAAAATTTTTTTAATTCTTTAAAAAGTAAATATGGGCTGAGGCAGGCAGGTCACTTGAACTCAGGAGTTTGAGACCAGCCAGGGCAACATGACAAAACCCCATCTCTACAAAAAATGTAAAAATTAGCCGAGTGTGGTGGTGGGCATCTCTAGTCCCGGCTTCTTGCGGGGGCTGAGGTGGGAGGATCACTTGTGCCCAGGAGGTGGAGGCTGCAGTGAGCTGTGTTCATGTCACTGCACTCCAGCCTGTGTGACAAAGTGATACCTTGTTTCAAAAAGAAAACAAAAAAGAAAGTAAATATGTAGTGAATCAGGTGCCTTACAGAATAATAGAGTAGGATTAATGAGAAAGTGCCTGGGAAGCCGGGGGTGGAATTAGTAGAAACAGAAAGACTTCTATAATAAGGTCACATCTGAGCAGGAATGTGAAGGAAGTTGAGGGAACAAAACACGTGTACATTTTGAGGGAAGAATGTGATGTGCCAGGCAGGTGCACAGGCCCAGAGGCAGGGGAGTACCCAGTATGTTCCCAAACCACGAAGTGTGGCTGCAGTGGGGTGGGAATGAGAGATTCAAATCGTATTGGGGGCTGAGGTCAGAGAGGCAGGGGGTGAATAGATCATACAGTAGCCAAAGCAAAGGGGTTTTCTCCAACACCTTCATGTACCTGGAGAAGGAGGCAGAAAAACAAACCTACTTCCTCGTGCAAAATCTCTCCAAAGAAAGCAATGCCCAGTATCAGGAACTTCCTGTGCCATTTCCAAAATGAAACACCTTCAAAGTGGAGGATTTGCAGCCCAAAAAAGAAAAGGTAGCTGACTCATAATGTGGAATACAGAATGCACAATCTTTCCTCGGGCAGCAGTTTTCTTCACAGTTAATTGCAGCCATATGTGCGCTCTGCAGGGAAGCATTTTTAGCAAGTGCTATCAGAGACCTGGACAAGCGCTTCCCACCCCTGAGGCTCAGAGCAAAACCAATCATGTGATTAGCCTGGGAAGATGGGAATGTAACAGTGCTATAATGATAAATACTATGTTTTCAGAATTTCAACTCCAAAATCTGAGCAAGATGCCTTTTATCAGCTTGTTTTGATAAACGTCAGAAGCAGCAGGTTTAAATCAAGGAAGACACAGTTTCTCACGGTTTAAAGTTACCTTGGGTGGTTCCTCCTGATCTGCCCACTGTAGTGAGGGTCACGAAACAAAAATACCAGGGATGGAGTCTGGGTCTTTTATCGCTGCTCTTGATCACAGCAGGGCCTCGGCGCACCCTGCTCCCGCAACTACCACAAACCTGTGGGCAGGACTTCAGAGTCGCTGCTCGCAGGCTTATTTCATTTAATGCTGACATCCCTGGAACTGGTCCCATTTTCTGTTTTATACGAGAGGGTATAGAGTTAATATTGGTGTGGGTTTGGCTCCCAAGCGTCTGGCCACTCTTCCTATTCAGGGGAAATTCTTCTTTGGCAGGGTCTACAGAAGCCAAAGGGAGCTGGATAATCTCTCCCTGGGGCTAGAACACAGGCTTAGCCAACTGGATGCACCTGCCCAGGACCAAAACTCATGAGGGGATGATTTGAAGGCTTGGTAGTGCCAACATCGAGTCCGGGAATGGCAGTGCCCAGGCTGCAGTGCAGGGACAGTCAGGATTCCGTCTCTACCAGATGGCTCCCAGGGCATCCCTGGCCACCTTCTCTAGCTCCTGACCACTTTCTCAGTCTGGTTCTCCAGTCTTCCCATCTGTTCAGCCACCCAACACCCAGCCAGTGGGCTCCATTTCTGCTTACGTTAATCAGAGACCATTCCTTTTGTCTATAACCCAGAACCCTGGCTTAATCTTAAGTAATTTGCAGACCACCCCCCCCCCCCCCCGCATTAAAGAACAGAAATTCCTGTTGGCTTACATTATTTTTGTTCTCATGTAACTCAAATATGTAAATCATCAAACTAAATATAAACTCCTTAGAGGCGTGTAGCTTTTAAGCAACTATAAAACACAAACACATTTGCAGGCAAGACCCAAGCAATACCACAAAGTCAGCAATGCTGAAATTAACAATATTAACTTGATGTGACAGATGATGCTGTTTTGTGAAACAAAATAACTATTCCAAATGGAGATACGGAACTGAGTGGTCGTTGGGCTCCTGTGGTTTTTTTTTTTTTTTTTTTTTTTAATCACCATGAGCCATTTGACAACATAACTCTTCCATTTTCTTCTCCATTCAAACCACTGTGCGCACTTCACTCACACCGCACGTCACTCACAAGTGAAAACTGCTCTGTGTCATTTAGCTAGGACAATTAAAATCGTTCCAGGTGGCCCCAGTGCCATTGTAAACACAAAGGCAAATGCAGAGCCTGAAATTAGATGAAAAGGTCGTCCAGATGAGCCAGTATTTGAACATGTCAATTTTTAAAAGAACATCAAAAATAATAAATTTGTTGGCCGGGCGCGGTGGCTCAAGCCTGTAATCCCAGCACTTTGGGAGGCCGAGGTGGGGGGATCACGAGATCAAGAGATCGAAACCATCCTGGCCAACATGGTGAAACCCCGTCTCTACTACAAATACAAAAATTAGCTGGGCGTGGTGGCGTGTGCCTGTAGTCCCAGCTACTTGGGAGGCTGAGGCAGGAGAATTGCTTGAACCCGGGAGGCGGAGGTTGCAGTGAGCCAAGATTGCACCACTGCACTCCAGCCTGGCGCCTGGTGACAGAGTGAGACTCTGTCTCAAAAAAAAAAAAAAAAAAAAAAAAAATAATAATAATAATAATAAATTTTTTAAACATCTCATAGAAAACCATAAGTTTCTAAGAGTACATTTGTAAACTCCAGTTTCAGAAATCAGGAGAAAGTAATTAGGAGCATAAGCTGTGGAGTTTAAAAAAAAGAAGATCCTGGTTTTGAATCGCAACTGTACCCCCTTGGTAGTCTTAGAATTTTGAACAAGCTATTGAATCTCTCTGAGCCTTAATTTTCTTACCTGTGAAATGGAACAATAACACCCATCTTTTAGGAAAGTTGTATTAAACAAGATGATGTGTGTAACTGGTCAATACATGGCACTGGTTATTGTTCATGATGTCCTGTTCGACTTTCGAATTGGCTGATGTACTTGCCTGGTTCGTATCGGTTCATACAGAGACAGAGCTGGAACTAGAGCTGAGCCCTGGTCCTTAGGAGCACCCACTGACCTTATAGGGCTGTGCTCAGACAGAGCTGCTGTATCTGAGGGCTTTACACTCTGTAGAGAATCACTCCATTCCCAGGTAATTCTGTGGATGATCCTCTCCAAAAAAATGAATCCCATTTTCCCCTACTTGAAAACTTCTGTCCATCCCCATTTCTTATACCTGTTGTTCTCACAATGGGGTTTCCTGACCAGCAGGAGACAGACCAGAAACACAAATGCAGATTCTCAGGCCCCATCCCACACATTCTCAATGGGTGGTGGCACCCGGCAGCCTGTTTCGGCAAGGCCCCGCTTGACCCTGACCCAGGCTGAAGTTTGAGAATTACTGCAATCGAGGACCAAGATCTTAGCACAGCACCCAACACTGCCTGTTCTGGGCCCAGCCTGCCTTTTGGCCCCCTCTCCCATCACTCCTGAAAGCACTTCTGTTTCAGCGACATTAGACTCGACTCTCTCATGTCTCCAACATGACAAGCTCTTTTGTGTCTCTATGCTTTGGTGTATGCAGTGCAGTTCCCTCTACCGGGCATTCCTTCAAAAGGTTTCCTCCTCTCTGAACCCTTCCCTGATTACTTAAGGCTGGATCTATGGCTCTGCAACTTTCCTGTCACCCTTCTATTATGACTACAGTTACCAGGCTATACTGTCACCAGAGTTACATTCTTGCCTCCTCCCCTAGAAGATAAGGTCTTTGTGGTTGCAGCAGCTACTGACCAATCCATATCCACTCTCCCCTTGCCCTAACAAGAATTCGGATTTCCCAGCTCCCTTGCAGACAGTAGTAGTCATGTGACTAAGTTCTAGGCAATGAGATGTGAGCAGAAGCTGATGACTCCAGCTCCCAGGGGCTGGCTCTTCCCTCTTGCCTCCTTACAGTGAGTGGACATGTTGTGTCCACCCTGCAACCACGCAGTGACCTTAGGGATAGAAGATGTGTTAGGAGCCAGGCACAGTGGCTCACACCTGTAATCCCAGCACTTTGGGAGGTCAAGGTGGGCAGATAACTTGAGGTCATGAGTTCAAGACCAGCCTGGACAACACGGTGAAACCCTGTCCCTACTAAAAATGCAAAAATTAGCCAGGCATGGTGGCTCACACCTGTAATCCCAGCTACTCGGGTGGCTGAAGAGGAAGAATTGCTTGAATCCAGGAGGTGAAGGTGGAGGTTGCAGTAAGGCAAGATCATGTCACTGCACTCCAGCCTGGGCAAAAGAGCAAGACCCTATCTCAAAAAAAAAAAAAAAAAAAAAAAAAAAAGATATGATAAGGATGGAGCAAAAAGATGAGGATACTGGACATTCAGGATGTTGTACAGTCACGGCACCAACTCTGGACTTTTATCCCCAGACCACAGGTTCCCAGAGACTCAAATCCCTTACTTATTGGAGCCAATGTTTTTTTTTCCCCCAGCTTCTAACAACGCAGTCTCAGGGGCAAGACTGTTTTATTCACTGCGGAATCCACAGTGCCTGGCACAGAGCCTGACCCATAGCAGATGCTTCATGCATGTTTTTGGAAGGAATGAAAGAATGAATCCTTCCTTATTATTTTCTGCTGCAGGAGGAATCAGAGCTCATGTATTGGGCCTAAAATTGCTTTCTTGGAGACTGGAAAACCACATGAGGCTAAAAAAATAACCACCCCAGATCTTTTACATTTTATTTAAAATTAAAATGTCATAGTTTTAATTTAGATCGGGATAATATTATCCCACCATTGGACAGAAAATAGGTGTTAAATGAAGACATGTGTCACTCCTGCTGAAAGTCCCTCAATAGTTGCTCACAGCTCTTAAAGTCCCAGATCCCTGGTGTTTTCAGGCTTCTCACTGCTTTTTCTTTCTTTTTTTAAGCGGATATAATTGCAGATTCACAGGTAGTTATAAGAAATGATGTCCCATGTACCCTCTGTATCATTTGCCCCAGTGGAAACATCTTGCACAACTCTAGTACAGCCTCACAAGCAGGGTGTTACCACTGACGCCACCTGCCAATCTTAGTTCTCCCGTTTTACTGGAACTCATGTATGTGTATACGTGTGTTTGTGCATGTGTGTGTCCTAGTCCTTTTGTGCTGCTATGACAAAGTACCTTAGACTGATTCTTTCTTTCTCTTTCTCTTTCCTTTCTTCCTTCCTTCTGCTTTCTTTTCCTTTCCTTCTTTCTTTCCCCTCCCTTCCTTCCTTTCTTTTTCTTTCTTCCTTTCTTTCAAATTTTTGACAGAGTTTTGCTCTTGATGCCCAGGCTGGAGTGCAATGGCGTGATCTTCGCTCACTGCAACCTCTGCCTCCCGGGTTCCAGTGATCCTCCTGCCTCAGCCTCCCGAGTAGCTGGGATTAGAAGCACCCGCCACCACACCCGGCTAATTTTTGTATTTTTAGTAGAGATGGGGTTTCACCATATTGGCCAGGCTAGTCTTGAACTCCTGACCTCAGGTGATCCACCTGTCTTGACCTCCCAAAGTGCTGGGATTATAGGCATGAGCCACTGTGCCCAGCCTTAGACTGGTCGTTTCTAAGGAACAGAAATTCATTTCTTAAAGTTCTGGAGGCTGAAGTCAAAGATCAGGGCGCCAACACTGGTGTCTGGTGTGGGCTGCTCTGTATTGCCAAGACGGTGCCCTGCTGCTGCGTCCCCACACAGCAGAAGATGGAAGGACAGGGGAGCTGAATTCACTCCTTCAGGCCCTACTACAAGGGCACTGAATCCCATTTGTGAAGGTGGACTCCTCGTGACTCCATCACCTCCTAAAATCTCCACCTCTTAATACCATCACTTTGCGGACTAAGTTATCCCCTTATCCTCAGAGGATACGTTCCCAAGGCCCTGAGAGGATGCCTGAAACCATGGCAATCAGAACATATTTCTCTTGATTTCTTCCACCCACTAACTAAGCACTTACTTATGCACTGTGGCCATAACATTTGCAGTTTGAGATGAAACAGCAAAACTAGTGCAAATTTCTTTTTCCTTGTCCACAATTTCATGGGGAGAAATTTTGTTTTTACCATAGATCTTAGCAACTTCAGCCTATGATTTTATTGTTCTTTCCTTATTATGTTGGGAACTCTCAGCTTGCCACTTAAATGGCTTATCTTTGGAGTATCTCAATTGCCAGCATCACTACTCTGGTGCTCAAGGCCATTATTAAATAAAATAAGGGTTACCTGAACACAAGCACTGAGATAACTGACAGTCAATCTGATAACCCAGATGGCTACTAGAGGACAAAAGGGCGGGGAGCGTCCACAGCGTGGATATGCTGGACAAAGGGATTATTCACGTTCTGAGCAGAATGGTACAAAATTCTCTCATGCTACTCAAAGCAGCAATCAATTTAAAGAGTATGGGATTTTCCATTTAATATTGACCTTGGCAAATAGATAAGGGGGTTCTACCATATGAATTTGAGAGGAACACACATAGACCATTAAAGTGCATGTGTGTATTTAGTTCATGCGCATAGATCCATATATCCAATTCCACTGTCAAGACTTAAAATACTTTCATCACCACAAAAATCCCTTGTCTTGTTTCTTTGTAACCCCACTCCCCTCCCCTCCCACTGTGCCCTCTCTCCTCATCCCAGACTCTTGATGACCACCAATCTGTTTTCCATTTCTAAACTGTTGCCATTTCAAAATGTTGTATGAATGGAAGCATACAGTATGCAACCTTTTGGGACTGGCTTCTTTCACTTGGCCTGATTCCTTGAAGATTCATCCAAGTTGTTACATGCATCAGTAGGCCTTGCCTTTTATCACTGAGGAATCTGCCATGGGATGGAAGGACCACAGTTTGTTTGATCACTCATGTGCTGACAGACACCTGCACCATTTCCACTTGCTGGCTATTGCAAATCAAGCTGCTATGAACATTTGTGTACAAGTTTTTATGTGAATATGCCCATTGCTTGCTTTTTTTTTTTTCCTGAGACAGGGTCTTGCTCTGTTGCACTGGAGTGCAGTAGCATGATCATAGTTCACTGCAGCCTTTAACTCCTAGACTCAAGCAATCATCCCACCTCAGCCTCCTGAATAGCAGGGACTACAGGTGTGTACCACCATATCTGGCTAATTAAAACATTTTTATTTTTGGTAGAGATGAGGGTCTCGCTACGTTGCTTAGGCTGGTCCTGAACTCCAGGACTCAAGGGATCTTCCTGCCTTGGCCTCCCAAAGTGCTGGGATTGCAGGCATGAGCCACTGTGCCCAGTGACCCAGTACTTTCTGAACCCCTTCCAATGACTGTGGAGCTCTCTCCCTTATAAATGCTGCTTACTGAAGATTAAAGCCAGAAAAACTTACTTCCCAACTTCCCTTCCATCTGGGGAGCATAGGCCCCCCAACCAGATACAGCCATACAAGATTTTGCACAGAAGTGAGCAGTGTGAGGAAGCAGGCATTCCAGAGTCCATCTGAAGACAAGGATCAGAGCAGAGGCCACCAGCTTTTGGGGATCAGCAATAATGGAGGTTTGCGTGTCCATGTCACTGAAGCCAATGAGCTTCAGGGTCTACACCAGCAGAGCGGTGGCAGTAGAGTCTTTGCCCAAAGTCCCGTGGGATGGTTTGGGCATTATTTCTGGTTTCATGGTCCTCCATTCTCTGGCCCTCTCAGAGATGTAAACTACCTAATATATATATTTTTTAAGATGAAGTCTCACTCTGTTGCCCAAGCTAGAGTGCAGTTACACAATCTCAGCTCACTGCAACCTCTGCCTCCAGGGTTCAAATGATTCTCGTGCCTCAGCCTCCCAAGTAGCTGGGATTAGAGGCACCCACTACCATGCCTGATCAATTTTTGTATTTTTAGCAGATATGGGGTTTCACCATGTTGGCCATGCTGGTCTCGAACTCCTGACATCAAGTGATCCACCACCTCAACCTCAAAAAGTACTGGGATTACAGGTGTGAGTCATCCTGCCTGGCCCCTAATAACCTTTTATAAATTTATTTTCTGCCTATATAAGCTGGAGTGGATTCTGTTGTTCACAACTGAGAGCTATAACCAGCCTCCCTCCATCACCTCACTTCTGGCCACTCTTATACCCAGTGCTCCCACTATACAGCACTGCTTTCAGTTTTCCACAGGTACCTTAGGACATCAGGTGCTTCCTGTGGCAAACTGGAGCCTCTTCACTTACCTGCCTCCATCATGGAACTGCAGACCTGGTATCCCCAGCCTCTGTCACCCTTCCATTGCCCTCAGTATATGCTCAGTCCATGTCCAAATGAACCAATTGCTCATGTTTATCACTGATTAAATAAGAACAAGCCAGTACAACCACAGCCAGAGCTATTATGGATAGCTTCTCACTCTGTACTACAGTCCCCTCATCTATAAATGGAATAACACTTTTTTAAAAAACTATTTTTTATTTTTTGAGATGGACTCTCCCTCTGTTGCCCAGGCTGGAGTGCAGTGGTGCAATCTCAGCTTACTGCAATCTCTGGGTTCAAGCAATTCTCCTGCTTGAACAGAAGTGAACACAGTTTAAGTTAGTGGCAGCCAGGAACAGTGGCTCATGCCTGTAATCCCAGCACTTTAGGGGGCTGAGGCCAATGGATAACATGATGTCAGGAGTTTGAGACCAGCCTGGTCAACATGGTGAAACCCCATTTCTACTAAAAAAGAAAAATTAGCCTGGCGTGGTGGCACGCACCTGTAATCCCAGCTACTCAAGAAGCTAAGGCATGAGATTCACTTGAACCCAGCCGAGATCCTGCCACTGCACTTCAGCCTGGGCAACAGAGTGAGATGCTGTCTCAGGAAAGAAAAAAAAAAAAGAAAAGAAAGAAAAAGAAAACAGAAAATAGGTTGGGCATGGTGGCTCATGCCTATAATCCCAACACTTTCGGAGGCCAAGGCAAGAGGATTCCTTGAGCTCAGAAATTCAAGACCAGATTGAGCGACATTGCAAGACCTCATCTCTACAGTTTATATATATAAATATATATATATATAAATATATATATATATATAAATAAATATATATATATAATTTAAAAATATATATACATATATATTGAGATGGAGTCTTAGTCTGCCACCTTTTCTCCTCCTCCATGACCACTCTTACTTATCCTGAGCGTGATTCTCTTTTCTCATGCATTGGAACTGATGTGCTGGCCATGCGGGGGAATAGGCAGGCGCTGTCATTTACTGAGGGCCCACTCTGGGCCTTTCACGAGGTGTTTTCCAGATGGTCTCTCAGTTAATATTCATAATGACTCTTTAAGGTTAGTTGTATTAATCACTCTTATATATGAGCAAACTGAAACTCTGAGAAGTTAAACAACCTTCCTGAGATTACACGGCTAGGACCGATAGAGCCAAGATAGAAATCCAGTCTTCTAGATTCTAAAGCCCATGATCTTTCAAACAGACTCCATTTCCTCTCAAAAAGGATACTGTATAGTAATAAAAATAGTTAACACTTAGTGATTACATATGGGCTGGGAACTATTCTGGCTGAGTACTTGTGTTAATTTAATTAACCTTTGCAAACGTCTCATGCCATCGTTCCTATTATCCCATTGTACAAAGAACTGAGGCACAGAGGGGTTAAATAACCTGCCCAGGTCACTGAGCTGAATCTGTGTACATAGAAATTACACACAGTCTTCATTCTATCTTCTGTCAGTGAGCATGGTAAGATCCACATTCAAATGAGACAGAATAAGTGGAAACATTTTACAAACTGTAAAGTGGTTAAGAGAGGTTCACTGTTATGTTGAAAGTTGAGTAAGGGGAAATTCTGAGTGGACTCAGAGTTTGAAAACCAGGGAATGACAGCATTGTTCTCCTGAAACTCTGTGTGTCCAGGGGAGGCTGTCTCCTCAGGAAGATAGGCTATGGTCCGAGAATCACACAGAGGTCAGAGGAACTCAGAGACTGACATTTGTCACTTGTCCATGGAAAGCTGCAGAACCGTAAGCCTTACAAAGATGATCAGCAGCCCACGAGACCACAGACAGCTCTTCCAACCAGCAAACAGAGCTGGCACACTTGCACAATCCCCTGGGAGTGCGTCACCATGATGTCACCTTGTTTATTCCCCACATGGAAATCGGGTCCCAGTGGGCCTGATGAACTGCCGACCACAGACAGCAAAATGACAATGCTCTGTAACTTATCCTGGCGCTTTAATCTTTGCTCTGATTATGCAACTTAGAAGCAATTCTGTGTCACTTCCCCTCAATCACTGGCCATGTCACCACATCAGTGCAGGGTGACAACCATTCATGCAGAAAACATGTAGGCGTTGAGCGCCTCTTTCCAACCTTGTTCCCTGAGCAGCTGCTCAGGAGGTGTTGGTGAAGGAGAATAGCGGGGTCCTCGTTGTTTAGGAACCAAGTCCAGCAGGGAAGGGGGACATTGAAGAAACCAAGTTGTACTGGGAGTTTTTATAAAGGAGAGTTACAGAGCCACGGAAGCAGAAGTGTGGGGCCCCCATTCAGTCTTGGGAGGGCAGAGGTTGCTTCCCCAAGAACTGATGTCTAAGCTGAGCCAGCAGATAAAGTAGGAGTCAGTCGGGTGAAAGAAGGAAAGAATGGCACAAGTGATGGCAGCAGACAGCAAAGCCCCAGGAATGGAGACGATCCCAGTTGTCTGGAGGTCAGAGAGCCAGCATCACAGGGTGAGGGAGGGCTGCTAGGACAGGATGCTGGAGGCCAAGGTGAGCTGTTAAGGGTTCTGGAACATTTTGTTTTTGAAGGGCAATGGGAACATTCCAGGAATTTTTTTTTTTATTTATTTTTATTTTTATATATACTTTTTGTTGCATTTTAGGTTTGGGGGTACATGTGAAGAACATGCAAGATTGTTACATAGGTACACACATGGCAGTGTGGTTTGCTGCCTTCCTCCCTATCACCTGTATCTGTTATTTCTCCCCATGCTATCCCTCCCCAACTCCCCACCCCCTGCTGTCCCTCCCCTTTTTCCCCCCGACAGACCCCAGTGTGAGATGCTCCCCTCCCTGTGTCCATGTGTTCTCATTGTTCAACACCCGTCTATGAGTGAGAATATGCGGTGTTTGGTTTTCTGTTC
>PVKV010019324.1:0-42536 GCA_004027835.1 Alouatta palliata
TGCCTGTGGCCATGAGCCCCCGTGTCTGCGTGCCTGTGGGTGTGAGCCCTTGTGTCTGTGTGTGCCTGTGGCAGTGAGCCCCCATGTCTGTGCCTGTGGCCGTGAGCCCCCGTGTCTGTGTGTGCCTGTGGCCGTGAGCCCCCGTGTCTGTGTGTGCCTGTGAGTGTGAGCGCCATGTCCATGTGAGCCTGGGCAGCTACTCCATAGGAAGGGACCAAGACAATGGTTCAAGCTACACCTCAGGTGACACCTCTCCGCTAGGAAGCCCAGGTCTAATCTGCCCCTAGGAGACCCCCTGCCCTTTCCCGAAGCACCTGAATTTCCTCTAATTCCTCCCCATCCCATGTCATCTTGTGCTATTGCTGCTGCTGCTGACACTAATACCTACTTACAGGGGCTGGTAAGAGAAAAAGAAAAAAGAAACCCACACAGGTTATGTCTGCAGCAGCGGAGAGAATCAAGTAAAATTTCCCAGTGCATGCCCAGTCCCCAAATCCCACACAAAATTGGATTTTGTTCCTTTCCCACCCCTGCCCCTCACAACTCTCGGGTTTGATTAAATGTGGAAAACATTAGTGTCCCTTAATTCTTTGCTGGAATTTATAACAGAGGAGAAATGTATGCTATTATTGTGGTCCTTGCATTTCTCCCCCCATAAAAGCTAATAAATCTCTCTCTCCACCCAACTATACACACAGTGTTTGTTGTCAAGTGTGATTTGAGTTTGCCGGCAGTCAGCTACAAGGTGTGGGTGACTGCTGAGGCCCTGGGAAGAGATGGGTGCAGGAGCGCTGGATGTGCAGAGCTGGGGCGTGGGGCCCACGGGTCTGGGGACAGGTTCTGGGGTCTAACGAGGTGGGATGGCTTCGTGTGTCTGCGCATTTTATTTTCTCTGATGAAAGAGGTCCACCGGTCTCCTCTGTGAGATCTGAGAGCCAGAAAAGGGTTAAAAATGAGAGTCCCCATCTGAAGTGGGGTGGGGCTGCCCCATCTCTCACAGACAGGGAGCCTGCTGGGCCCCCGGTCAGGGCTTCTCCCCCAGTTCTCCAGGAAGCCACTGTGGCCTGGCTCTCACATCCTGCCACACCCTCCCCAGCACTGGGGTCTGGGAAGTGTGGCCCACCCTTCCCCTGGCTGGTGGCAGTTACCAATCCGTCCTAACTGCTGCTGCTGGCCCTGGGGGACCTGCAGGCACCTGCACCCTTGGGCTCAAAGGTAGGGAGAACCCAGATCTCTCCAGAAACCTCCCTGCTCATGGGTGGGGGCTGTGCACCCCAACAACAAAATCCCTGGCGCCTGAGTGGTTGGGGGAGTAGGAGCACCTCAGCAGGAGGGGGAAATTGCCCAGAGGTGCCTCTCTGAGACTGCCGGGGGTGGGTGCTGTCTGCGAACATGCGGGCACCATGAGGCCAGCACATCACTCCCGCTGCCAGTGGACATTGCTCTGGGACCCCAGTGGCCCAGGCAGAGGAGGAACAAGATCCCTGTGGCAGCAAATGCCCCATCCCGTTCTTCTCCCCTCTGGGAAGTGTCTGAAGTCATTGCCACTATAGGCTTAACATCCAGCAGAGAAGGGAGGGAGGGCAACATGGAGCCAATGCACATCCTGGCTACTCTGGTGAGCCTGATCTTTAAATCCGGTTCTCACGCTGCCCCGGTTCCCCGAAGCCACCGGTCCCTCTTAGACAACTCCCTGCGGCAGACTGGTTGTGGTCCTGTTCCTGGTCTTGCCGCCCTGTAGCGTGAAACCCTCAGCAAGGAACGCAGCTTGCTTAAGAGTTAGTCTCCCAAAAATAAAGCGAATGGATCTCATCCCACAGGGCCTTGTGAAATAGATGTATGAACGCAGGGTCCTGGTGCCATGCCAGGCTCACCAACGCTTATTCATCTCTGTTCCTTTTGTTCCCACTGCACAGAAGTTCAAGGGCGAGAGACCAAGGCTGCAAGCTCCCCGCTGAGAAGCCAGGCAGGATGGGTTCTCAGATCAGAGCCTGCACTCAGGCGGGTGTGTGCCCCTCAACTCTCCAAGGCCAATGTCAGTCCCCTCAAGGCTTCATCCTTCACCCACTTAAGGCCAACTGGGGAGAAGCACACAGCTGGGCTGTGCTGGACTGGACACTGTCCTGACAACCCCAGATCTTCCAGAGTTTCAACATGAAACTGGCCATCTTGTCTGCTCAAGTGACGTTTCCATGGGGCAGGCTCTCTGCCCTGCTTTCATTAGTGGAGATACAGTGGTTCCAGATGGTCCTAAGGGTGCCCCAAACTTGTCCTGCTCACACATCGTGCAGTGATGAGAGGCTCACTACCTGTCAAGAGCCCTCACCGCATCCTCAGGTGCTTTGGAGTCATAGACCCCCTCTCGCTGAGCCAACCATCCCCTCCACCTTCTCTGCCTGTGATACCCCCTACAGAGGCAGACACAGCAGTCAGCTGGGTCCGCAGATGTGAGAAGGCGCCAGCTCCATAAGGGCCCCTGTGCTAGGGTTGGGACGCAGAGGGAAGGGTGGGCTTGTTGCCATCAGCCTGCACAGAGCCTCCTCCGGCTGTCTGCACTTGGGGCCTCTGGTCCCCCGGTGCAGCCAATGCTGCCCCACTCCCGCCCAGGGTGCTTTGGGAAGGGCTGTTCTTGGGGAAGCAGCAAAATGCCCCTCAGTCAGGTTTTGAAGGCTGCTCTGCTTGTCTGCGGCTGAGAACCCGGCCCAGGGCGTGCTGGGTGTCCCCACATCTAGCTCACAACACCTGCCCGAGGAGGGGCTTCCTAATGTAGAGGGGGTGTGACTATGCTCTGCTGGACACGGGTCCTGAGGCTGCACTGGAAGGCCTCCCGCTACCTCCCAGAACCTCTCCACGTACCTCTGATTTCTATAGCTGCTTCCACAGAGGTTTCTTTCAGAAACAGGATTCTGCTGCCAACAACTTACAAAAGTAAAGGGTCTGAAAACCATGGCCATGGAAGAGCCCTTTCTGTGTGGATGGGATGGCCCCTGAGCAAGGGTCCCCCAGGACAGACTCACTCAGCTGACAGCAGGGACACCTTGTGGAGGGTGGAGACAGAGCCCCCATCACCCTCCAAGGCTCTGGACAGGGCCTCCCATTTGTGCAAAACCAAGCAACACTGGCCTTCTCCAAGAACACTGTCCTCCCCTACAATCTCAGGACACAGGAACCCTCCCATTCTGAAGGTTTCCTCCAGTGATCTTTGTTTATGCTCTCAGCTCCTGCCAGTGAGCGCACTCAGATGATGAAGCCATTGAACGAGGGAAGTGATCAGGACGGGGCGCTCTGGACCGGTGCAGACTCCGGCCGGTACCCCCACAGGCACAGCCACGAGGCTGGGCTGCATGCTTCCCTGCCAGGTTTTCTGCTAGCAAAGCTGCTCCAAGGCTGTAAGGCAGCTCCTGCCTCAGTTTCCCCATGTCCTTGAGGACAGCCCCCCCTCCAACATTGAGTCAAGTCCAAGCCACACACCACCTCTGGGTGTGCAGTAGTCCCCAGGCCAGGGCCCACAGCCCCCAGGAGGGCCCTGGCCATTAGGGACAGACCTCCCTCCGAGTGGCCCCACACGCATCTCCTAAGGAGCTGGGCGTAGAGAGCCCAACACCATCATCTCTAGTTCACTGAGAGGAGGGGGGTTGTTTCAAAGAACCCATGCTGGACACTCGACCCACCCACCAGCCTTTCCTCATTCCTGTCTCCCCTTGAGGATGTGGGGTTCCCCAATGACACCCCCTTCTCCCTGTGAATTTCCCCTGCTGGGGTGGAGGACAACACAATGAGTCTTTCAAAGGTGCAGAGTCAGAGCAAGTGACGGATTTCCTTTGGTTGTACTGAATTAAAACTGGAAGCCAGCTGCCAGCATGTGAGGGTTCCGGTTTATGTTTGTGCAGGGGGACAGTAGCTCAGTCCCAGTCCAATGAGGCTACTCCACAGGCAACAGCCACCCACAGCACAGGCACACAGTGCGGAATGAACTGGGGGATTTGGGGGTCACCCCTCTGAACCCCCGTCTCCTGGCATGGCTGAGATCTGGAGGAGGCAGGTGGCACAGGAACATGTGGATCTGGCACACTGCCAAGCACAGTCCTCATCATCTCGGACCTGCTTCACACCCTCTGCCATCCAGGCATCAGAGCCACGAACACAGGAGACAGAAAGATCCTCGAGTTTGGGGTCCTCCTGGCCGTGAGGTCCTGGGAAAGCCAAGGTCTCTGCTCTTACTCTCAGCAACTCAGGGCAGCATTTACCAAAGCTGCCCTCCCCTCAGGACAGAGCAAGGAACCTAGATGGTTCATGAGGGAGCTCCCCAAGTAGCAACTTACTGAGGACAAACCCTCAGAGCCCACCCACAGGGGCCCCCAGCCATGTGCCCGCAAGCAAAACTGAGCCACTGGACACGGGGTACCACACAGGTGAACCCTGAGGACTCGATGCCGAGGGAAATAAGCCAGACACGGAAGGAAGAAGCCTGCAGGACTCGACTGCACAGAGGCCCCAGCGCACGCAGCCAGATGCTTAGAGACCAGAGTGGGATGGGGGCCACGAGGGGCTGCGGGTGGGGAGTGAGGAGTTAGTGTTGAGTGGGGATAGGGTTCCAGCTTGGGAGGAGGAAGGATTTCTGAGATGGACGGTGGTGATGGCTGCCTAACAGTGTGAGTGTGCTAATGCCATTTCTCTGCATGCTGGAAAACTGGTTAAAAGGGTCAATTTTATGTTTACGCATATTTTGTAACAATTCAACATCTAAAAATTTTTAATTAAAAAAAAAAACTTGGCTGGGTGGGGTGGCTCACGTCTATAATCCTAGCACTTTGGGAAGCTGAGATGGGAGGATCACTTGAGGCCAGGAGTTTGATACCAGCCTGGGCAACATAGCAGGACCTCATCTCTACAAAAAATTTAAAAAATAACAACTTAGCCAGGTGAGGTGGTATGTGCCTATAGTCCCAGGTACTCAGGAGGCTGAGGAGAGATCTGGAGGCCGGGGTGACAATGATGACACCACTGCACTCCAGCCTGGGTGATGGAGCGAGACCCTATCTCTTAAAAATAAACAAATAAATATTAAAACCCTGAGCCACTGAGGCTCCCCAGGGCTAGGTGGAGGGCAGGGGAACAGACTGAGCCAATGCTCAGAGGCTTGGAGGAACCAGACAGCAAGGGAGCCACCAGCGGCGTGGCAGAGGCTGTGACGAACGGCAGGGGAGCCTGACAGGGGGTGGGTGCCTGTTGGTAGAGGGTCTCATGGGCTACAGTAAATTCAAGCTAAAACACATGCTCCTCAGTGCCACCCTCACAATCCCCCTCCCACAGAACATCCTGAGAGCAGGTCGGTCACTCTGAGCTCTAACTCATCAGGACACCAGCACCCAGCACTCAAGAAATGCTCACAGCTGAATTGAACAACGTTTGGGCTCCATGAACCAGCCAGGAGGACGCAGGTGCCAACGGGTAGGGTGAGACAAGCAGAGGAGATGATAAATCCAACACGCTTTGTATGTGGGTGGACTTCATGTTCACTGACTTGGAGTACCACACCCAAGGGGCACCCTCCACACTGGCCTAAAGTCATTTACTAACACAGTTCTCGGAAAAAATGGAAGTCTTCCTCCTCTCCTACGTGATCAACTTCAGCAGCATTTCTCAATTTCTGTCTGGCAGTGCACAAGTGGGCCCACGGTGTGATCATGTCTTCAAACCAGGCACTTTTCGGTCTGAAGACACCAGAATGTGCCGCACAGTCCAACTTCACCTTGTGGGCGCCTCGTGTCCACGGGCCCACTGCAGGCTCTGAAAAGTCCCACGGTAAAGAAACCCAGAATTCCCACGATTTCACTGATGATGAAATATTTCGGTTCATGATCCTAGAGTCATCCGAATTTGGAAAATGCTGAATTTCAGGACCTCGTTATGCAAAGAGGCCAGACACAAGCGGGTGAAAGCAGATTTTAACAAAATGTGTCAAGTTGGAAGCTTTCGAAGGCAGACCTGGAAATCCCCTGCTGTTCTGCCTGAGCTGGGCTCGGTCCACGAGACCACAGGCTGCCCTGGGGCAATTTCCTTCTCCATTTTCTACGCCTGAGAGCAGGTGTGTCCACTCTGATGTCCTTTAACCAGGATGCTGGCAGCTGCAGCTTAGACACTTCACCCAGAGCCACCTTGCCCAGCCCTTGAAGTCACAGCCTCTCCCTTGGGAACTGGTTTCCAGGCCAATGAACGCTTGAGTGGTTTCTCTTCCTCTTCCAAATAGGAGAGGTGTCAGGATGAGTCCCGACTGTCCCCATTGTTCATGACAAATGAGGCTGCATTTGCTGGGCTCAGGAGAGACCAACCCAGCACATTCTAGCCCAGTTCCTGGGGCTCATCCAAGAGGGGGACGGCCCCGGGAGGGGAACCCACTGGCCCCTGGACCCCTCTCTCTCTCTCACACTAATCTCCCAGAGCCTCTGATGTCATAAGCAGCAGCTGTGGAATACGCTTTTACAGATGGAACAGAGAAGATGAGGATCAGGAGGCAGATGGTGGTGACAGTGGTGCCACTGAGTGAATGTGATTAACGCCGAGGACCTGGACACCTGGAAATGGCTAAGACGGTCGGTTTATATTACATGTGCTTTACTGAAATGCATATGTATACACGTATGTGCGTATGTGTGCGTATGTATTTGTCTTTTGATAAAACAACCCACACAGGGCAAAGAGACAGCTCCTAGGTGACAGCAGGGACCGTGCCACCTTCACTGTGAGAGCCCTGGGCCTGGTGGGGGCCTGGGCACATGGGCATCCAAGAAATACTCGAGGAAGTAAAGAAGTCAGGAGGTACTGGGTTTGAGCTGGGCTCCAGATCTCCTGGGCTGTGACGTGGGTGAGCTACTCAGACTTTCTGGAGTCCCGGCCTACAGAATGTGAGTGACAGCTGTCACTGTGCAGGTGACCTAAGTGAGGTGTGGTGACCCTTCTGACACAGAGTTTTCCCAAGCGCTTCTGGCTCTGTGCTACACTTGACCTCACAGTACCCCCGAGAGCAAGTTGGGCATATGGGGAAACCACCCAGGCTCAGAGAGCTGAAATCAGTTGCACAGAGTGACACGGCCAGCAGGGCCACAGCAGGCTCCATTAGTGGCACCCACACAGGCCTTCCACTCGCTGAGCATCTCGGCCATAGCTGAAGCCTCCGAGTCCATCCAGTGCACAGTGTCTTCCTTAGGGGGAGGCAGGGCTGGTCCTGCTCTGCTCCTTGCCCTGGGTGGGCCACATGGGCCTAGTGATCTTGGCATCCGGGGCTGCATTCCTAGGATTGGTGCTCGTGCTTCTGGGAGGACGTTCTGCTTCAATAAAGTAGCTCACTCGAAAATGCAGCCTTTTCCTTTGTGAAGCCCCTTCAGGCTTTACGTCCCCGGGACTGGATGGAGTTTCATCTGATGCAGACGCCAGGTGTTAGCATCCAGTGCTGGAGCAAAGGGAGAGAGGGAAGGAAGAGGAGAGGACAGGGAGGGCAAAGAAAGAGAGAAGGGGGGAGGGAGAGCTTGCCTTTCCGCAGATGTGGGTGCCCTACGGAAAACTCTTTAAATCCTAGCAGTCAGGGGGGTGACTGGAGAATTTTAAAGTGTTCTGCCAACCTGCAAGGTTGACTCCTTCTGGGTAATTTAGGCCTCAAAATTGTCCTAAACACAAGTTAGGAGCCAGCCACATGGCTGTGAGAACAACAGTAAATCCAGGTAAAGTCCCTTCGCACATAGAGATGCTCACAAGTGTGTTCTAACCTGGATTAACACTGCGCTTGCCCAGGCCCACAGCCCTGCCATCCTCAGGAGCCTTCCCCAAGCTACTTCCTGCACACCCTTGGGCAGGGGCTCCTGACCCCCTGTGGTGTCCAAGCTTTGAGGAAGCGGGGAGAGGATCGTCTGCTCATGGACAAGACCCTGTGTGTGGGCCGAGGGCTACTGTGCCAGCTGACCCCCGGATGAAGGGCTGCCTGGAAGTGAGGAGCCCTGTGGAGGCCTCAGGGCCACAAGCTGCCTTTGCCAGGGCCAGCTAAGAGCCTCTTTGAGAGTACACTGCAGAAAGACCCTTCTGGAACAACAGCTTCTTCCTGGGGTGGTCTCTGCTCCAGATGCTGTAAGCGGGTACTGCTGGCCTGGCGCCCACTCCATCTGTCTCTCACAGAAGCCTCCACACCCCAGTACAAGCTGAAGTCAAGCAGATGTGCTGGGCTGGGAGAGCCTCATTCCCCTCCAGACCAAGGAGAAGTTCTAGCAACAGATCTGACCAGCAGGAGCCAACATGCTTCCTCTTCACTGTCTGGAAGGGGACGTGGGTCCACACATGCCTCTCAGGTCTACGACGCAGAAGCATCTCCGTGTGCAGTTGTTCTCTGGGGCTGTCTCTATTTCTGAGGGGCATATGGCAGAGTGGGGGCGGTGGAGAACTCTAGGTTCCTGCTGTTCTGTTTCTGCATCCTCGCCGTGCAACTCCTGGCAGCCCCGTCAGCCCTCAGGGCCAGAGTGCCTCCTCTGCAAAGTGAAGACAATGGTGTCCGCCCACAAATGACCACAAAAGCAGCTACAAAGCTCAGATAGGATATGACACCCTTTGGTTTGCTCGACACACATTTGTGGAGTGCCTGCTCTGTGCCAGGCACCGTTCCAGGCAGAGGGGTGGCCTCACTTTGTGAGCAGAGGTGCAGATCAACCTCTAGCCCGTCTGACTCCTGCACTGTCTGACTGCACTGCAGGTTGTTGCTTTCTTTAAAAAACAGCTGATAACAGAAAGCAACTGATCATTTAATACAACCATGTCTATTTTTTAACACTTAGAAACTGCAACTGATCATTTAATACAACCATGTCTATTTTTTAACACTTAGAAACTGCTCCTCTGCAAAAGTACAGAAACAACTGAAATTGCAACAATTACACACCAATATCCTAGTGATTGTCAGTATACGTAATTCACCCGCCATTCACACGTAGGACGCTGGGCTTGCAAATAGTGGTGCTAAATAAATGAGTAGATTAATGGGGAGGTCCACTGAGCTCCAAGTAATGTAACCCCAGAGAGTGGACAACTCTACTGATTTCAGCAGATGTCTGGTTCAAGCCTCTGACTGCTCACCAGCCCAGACACTCCACGCTGATCCCCGCTTCCAGCCTCAGCAGCTGGGGCATGTGATAAGTCAGTGGCGAAGGAATCCTTTCATCAGGGACAGGACTGTCAAGGAGTGGGCAGAAGGCTTTGGAGGAAGACTTCATCTTCTCTAGACCTGCCAGCCATTGACCACCAAGCAGACACCAAAACAAGCCTGTAACTCTCAAACAACACAGCACAATGACAGGCACCATGGCACCAGCCAATTGCTCAGGAAGGGGGGTCCTGTGACACTCTTCCACCGCACAGTCGCAGCTTCCCACACCTCTGAGGACTACCAAGAACCTCAATGGGGTGCGCAAATGGAGTCCACAGTTTTGGGGAGCACTGGGCATCTGCTAGCTAGTTCCACCGTGATGCTAAAAACAAACTGCCCCAAAACTTGGTGGCTTAAAACAACCACCATTTCTTAGCTTTCACGAGTCTACAGGTGGGTGGGGGATGCTTCTAACTGAGCTGGGCTTGCCTGATCTAGGCTGGGCTCGCTCATGTGTCTGCGGGCTGCGGGCAGCTCAGCAGGGGGCTGGCTAGACTAGGGGGCTGTGCTGCGATGACATGGCTCTCCTCCATGTGGTGTCTCATCCTCCAGCAGCCACATCCAGGCTCACCCATGCAGTGTTAGGGCTCTAAGGAAGAGAGCAAAACTTCAGCAGCCGCAGCTCAGAACACGCAGAGCACGACTTCTGCCATATTCTCCTGGCCAGTCTGGATTCAAGGAGTGGAAAAAAGGGCTCCACCTCTGGATGGGAGACGCTGAACAGTCACATGCCAAGAATGCAGAGGCAAGGCCAGGTGCAGGGGTTCATGCCTGTAATGCCAGCCCTTTGGGAGGTCGAGGTGGGCGGATTACTTGAGGTCAGGAGTTCGAGACCAGCCTGGCAACATGGTGAAACCCCATATCTACTGTGCACACCTGTAGTCCCAGCTACTCGGGAGGCTGAGGGACGAGAATCACTTGAACCCAGGAGGCGGAGGTTGCAGTGAGCAGAGATCATGTCACTGCACTCCAGCCTTGGTAACAGAGCCAGACCCTGTCTCAAAAAAAAAAACAAGAATGTGGAGGCAGGTAGGGTGGGGAAGTGAAGTGAAGCTGTTTCACAATCACTCTACGGCACCCCATGGTCCCTCCTGCTAGATGAAGACACTGGGATTTGTTTTTCACTCAACACACCCTTTGAGGCACACTGCCGGGGAACCCAAACCAAGACACTTCTATTATCATGGACCTGAACTTCCAGCTGAAGTTGAAAGCTAGGCCTGTCCCGTCATGGCAAGGGACACAGATTTCCACTTGAAAAGGTGATGTGATGACTACTTTAAAATAAGTGTTTTCTCTTTAAAAAACTATTAGTAGGAAAATATTAAATAAACAGTAGTGCATCCAAGCATCCATCAATGGGAGAATGGACACACAAAATGCAGCCTATTCATACAAGGAACTATTACTCAACCGTACAAAGGGAGGAAGTTCTGGGCCGTGCTGCCACATGGGTGAACCTTCAGGGTGTGCTGCAGAGTGAAATAAGCCAGTCACCAAAGGCAGAGAACCGCAGGACCCCACTGATCTGACACACTTGGAGTAGCCAAAGCCGGAGAGACAGGAAGTGGAGTTGGGAGTGCCAGGGGCTGGGGCGAGGGGAGTAAGGGGCTGGTGTTTCATGGGGACAGAGGCTCAGTCTGGGAAGAGGAAAACATTCTGGAGATGGACGGTGGGAACGGTGGCCCATCGTGTGGCCCAGTGGACCTAATGCCAGTGGAGTGCACAACGAAAAGCGGCCAAAATGGTCAATTTTATGTGATGCATATTTTGCCACAGGGAAAAACAAAAAAGCAAAAAAAAAAAAAAAATCACACACAGTAGTACAAAGGAAACATAGCTATGAAACATAAATATGGAAAGACTGTGGCAGCAGGCGCCAGACACCTGTTGCTCCAGTGTCTCATCTACTTTACATCCTCCACCTGGACAGCACCGCTGCAGCAGCCGGCGCCCTAACTCGGCGACCCCATGCCCAGTGTAGGCCACGGTGTGCAATCCAAGGCCACGCTCCTCAGGCAGCCTCTGCCTGTGCCCCAGCTCCATGGATCTCCAGTCAGATCAGAGGCTTTGCTAAGTGGTGAGCGGCTTGTTCATCAGCATGGCCGACGTAGGAATGGGTTCGCTTGTCGGGGGTGATGTCCCATCCCAGCAGATTACTGCAGACACCTCCCTCCCTGCATGGGCCGGGCAAGAACAGTGGGCTATGAGCCCTGCCACCCATCCTGATGTAGGGGACACAGCTGGGGCCCACCCAGACCTGACTCCCACCACGAGTAAATGGGGAGGCTTCGAGCTCTCCTGATTCCCAGAGCTGACCAGCACATCCTACCCCTGGAACACTGGCGTGTTTGCCTCAGGTGGCCCTTTCTTGAAAGGAGGTTGCAAACACCCAAAACAAGGCCTTTCAGCTTGTGGGACCACTGCCCGGCTGTCTGGTTGTGGGTACCACTTGCCAGCAGCTGTCTCTACAGGAGGTGGAAGCTGGTCAGACACCAGAACTTGCCTAGAACCTGCTGGTGAGGTCTGGACAGGATGGTTGCTAACTCATTGGCAACCGCCTTCACCTCCATCATCTCCTAGAAGTTACCTAATAGATGTGCCTGCGCAGATTGGCTTTGGGCGGGTCCCCACCCCTCCCAGACACCCCCAGGACGTGCTGGGGTTTCTCTGCTGCCATTCCCATCCCACCTCGTAACACGACAATCTGAAAGTCTGTCCTGCTGTCACTTCCTCCACTGTCCCCAGTCTCTGCTCTGTCGGGGACAGCCAACGTGTGCACCACAGCCCCTGGATGAATGTTCTGGCTGCTGTGGCCTCACCTCCCTTGTCACCCTCCTCGAGACGAGGCCTGACCCTGCCTCAGCTGATGAAAAGCTCACTATGGTCAGGCTCCACACCGTCAGCTGGGACTTGGCTCTCTCCTTCTTTTCTTCAGCCTCAAGCTAAAGCAGATATTTATCTCTCATAATTTTCACTCCATGAGCCTTCGCCCTGCAGTTAGGGGCGTCAGAATCACTTACAGTCTCGATGCCATCACGCCAGCCGCCTTCTCACTTACGAGTCAAGTGCAAATTTGGTAAGTGAGCTTTCATGGTCTCCATTTGGATCTGGATCTGGAGTGGGGCTGGGGGCTTCCTTTGGGCTGCTGATGGCCCCCAGCCACCTCCTGAGGCACACAGGTATTGCAGGCACTGTTCTCCACTACACAGCCCCTATTTTTCCACAGACACACTGTGGGAGCCCTGCCTCCTATGGCCTAAGGAGATGTGCTTACTGGGCCTATCTTCCTGAGGTTCCAGTGGGCTCTTTGTCCAGGACCGTGGGCCACTGTTCACAGTCCTCTCCCGCCTTGTACCTGCGGTCAAGTCCAAGCTCGTGGGAGTGTGGGTTTGGATATCAAAATGTACCCTACAGGTTCTTAAGGTTGCCTTGGAGTCACTAGGTTTGGGGGGATCTCCCGTCCATCTACCCTCCAAAGGCTGCAAAGCTGGGTTCTGAAACCTCCCAGATGGCAGGAAGGGCGAGCTCTGGGCTTGGAAACCTGGGCTCTTTCCAAGCGGTCGGACCCCCATAGTGTTCCCAAGGCTGTTGGAAATCCAGCATCTGTGTGGGTTCAGGAGGAAGCTGGGGTTTTGCCCCTTTATCTTCCTCACAGACAGTTCCGGCCACACCACTGCCTCTCAACAAAGAAGACATCTCTCAGCTGGCGTTTGAGGCTCCCTGAGCTCTGGCCTTCCTGGCCTCATCCCACCTCCCACCTTCCCCCTGACTCCCACCTGTGCCCAGATCCTCTGAAAACTAGAGTCCCTCTGGTTTCCAGTCAGGCTCACCCTCAAAACCTGCCCCCAGTCTCCCCTGGGAGTACATAGAATGGCTATCCTTCCTTGGCTCTGATCCTCTCCCACTCCAAGGCCTGTCTGTACCATCCGCTTCCCCAGGAGGCCATTCCTGGCAGTTCCAAACCACACACGCAGTCCTGTTCCTTCAGCACCCTTTGTGACTCCTGGAATGAAAGTAGCCCTCTCAGAGGTCATGTGAAGGTTAAATAAAGTGCTATCAGTAAAAATCTCGGGATAGTCCCTGGTGTGGCTGACACTTACTGAGCGTGTGGTACAGACCAGGCTACTTTTATTATATCCATGTTATAGATGAGGAAACTGGAGTGCAGAGAGGCTAAGTCATCTGCCAGAGGTCACACAGCTGCACAGAGAGATTGAGTAACTTGCCTGAGGCCACACAGCTGCACAGACAGGTTAAGTCATTTGCCTGGGGCCACACAGCTGCACAGACAGGTTAAGTCACTTGCCTGGGGCCACACAGCTGTACAGACAGGTTAAGTCACTTGCCTGGGGCCACACAGCTGCACAGACAGGTTAAGTCACTTGCCTGGGGCCACACAGCTGCACAGACAGGTTAAGTCACTTGCCTAATGTCAGAATTGGTCAGTGCAGAGCTGGGTTGGACCCAGGCACTCTCACCCCAGTTCATGCTCCTGACCCCATTTCCCCTCTGACTCACACTGCAGCCAGAGTCTGTCTCTCATCACTGGAACTCCCTGTTGGGTCTCAACTCTACCTCTCAAAGGGTGAGACTTTGATGTGCAGTTATAGAAAAGAAGGAAACTTCCTTTGGGGGAAATTCCTATGGCTTCAAATGCTTTCACTGAAGAGAGTTTATTCTATTTCTATCCCTCAGTCATGCTCATCAGCTTATGTTCCCTTACTTCAGTCACGTTTGGAGCCAGTATGGAGCTGTGACGGAGTCTGCCAGCCTTAGGCTTGAATCCTAGCTGTTGCTATGTGACCCTAGGCAATCCACTCCATCTCTCTGGGTCTTGGTCTCCTCTTCTGAAAAACCAGGTGGGAGAGGCTGGGTCAAGGAGGGTACAAGGTGAGATGGATAACGAGCACAGGAGTGCCTCCGAGGAAGCACAGAGGAGGAGGTCACCCGGAGCAGACGCTGCAGCCATCATCCTGTTGGGGCAGGACTGATGCCAGGAACTCAGCCATGTCAAGACCCCCACGGGTTTCCATGGCAACTTTGCCACTAAGTAGGTGGATGCCCAAGGGTTGGCAGTTAGCCTCCCTGTGCTCAGTTTCCCCACCTGTGAAGTGAGGGCCTGTGAGCTCCATTGCTGCCTGTGCAGCTGAGGTTCCAAGATTTTGCCTTTGACATGGAGCCATCTTATTTTTGTGGCTGCCATGGTGACCATTTCACAGCATGGCTCCACATTGCCGTGAGCAGGACATAGGTATGACGTCTCCTTCTTAGTCTTTCTAGGACTTGTCATGTTTTTCAGGGGACAGAGCAAACAGTAAAATCTCTGCAAACTCAACGAAGCCCAGTTGGGTTTGAACCAGCCACGCAGGGAAACCTCCAGGGGTGGTGGGAACCAAGAGGGCGAGATAGCTGAGGCTCAGTGGCACATAGAGGAAGCGCCAGCCCCGTGTGGGACAACAGAGGCTAGGACAAACGCAGGGGCCTGGTGTGACAGCACGGGAACAGCAGTGCCACGGTAATGTCTAATAGACAATTGTCAGCGATCCTGTCGGCCCCACTTTCTTTTTTTTTTTTTGAGGCAGACTCTCGCTGTCGCCCAGGCTAGAGTGCAGTGTGTCGATCTCAGCTCACTGCAATCCCTGCCCCCACCACCCTCCACCCTGGGTTCAAGTGATTCTCCTGCCTCAGTCTCTGAGTAGCTGGGATTACAGTCATCTGCCACCTCATCTGGGTAATTTATTTATTTTTTAGTAGAGACAAGTTTGGCCATGTTGGTCAGGCTGGTCTCAAATTCCTGACCTCAGGTGATCCGCCCACCTCAGCCTCCCAAAATGCTGGGACTACAGGCATGAGCCACTACGCCTGGCTGGCCCCACTTTCAAGGGATGTCCAGAATCCAGCCCTTCCCTCCAGCTCTGCTGCCACCCCTCTAGTCCCACCACTGTCATCACTTGCCTGGACCGTTGCAGTGGCCTCTCTGGGCTCCCTTCCTGCACCCACATGCCTGAGTCCCTGGCCCACGCACCATCTAGAGGGCTCCAGGTCCCTCTCACTCCTCCTCTCCTGCTAGGGGGAAAGGCAGATTCCTCCAGGGACCTGTGTGAACTCCTGCTCCCTTGAACTCGGGGTTCTCGCCTCTTCTTACCCTCCCCCAGCTCCCCCTAAGCCACACCAGCCTCCCTGTCATTTTCCAATGTGCCAGGCACCTGCTGGCCTCAGGCCTTTGCACTGGCTGAGCCCCCGGGCCAGGCCGGCTCTTCCCAGATGGGCACACAGCTCACTCACTCACTTCCTTCAGGCCTCTGCTTTCCCTCACGCCAACACCACCCACCCACCCCAGCCCGATCTTTCTCCTAAGCACATTTCTAGTAGAACACATTCAACATATGATCTCTATTTACCATCATTATTGTCTGGCTTTCCTCACTGAAATGGGAACCCTGAAAACAGGAATTTCTTGTTTTGTGCACTGCGGTAACTGCTCAGCCACTGAACAGTGCCAGCACACGGGAAGCTCAATAAACATTTCTTGAATACGTGAATGAATAGTGTTTGCTGAAAGAACCTTCACACTCAGGAATACTTGAAGTGTTGCTGCAATTCCTGGCCGGCAAGATGCAGAGAAAAACCTTGAGAAGAGGACCCAGAAGGAAACCACAGTGTTTACACACCACCATCCAAAAGACTGAAATATGCCAGCTCAGAGCTGGAGCATGGTCAAAGAGGACAAAGGCCCTGACAAGGACTGCACCATGCAGAGGTCACTGCCCACTACCTGGGGTTTGAGACTATAGGCAATTCAACAATATTCTGATGAGACAGTCATTGTGCAAAAGAAAATTCCTGACAGGAGGGGCTGAGCCAAGGCAGCCTAGCCAAGCAGGAGGACTGAGTGACAACCACAGATCCATGCCAGAATTAGAGGCCGGGCAGGACGTTCCACAGAGGCACCTCCTGGGTGCTGAGTGCTGAGACCACAAAGTCAAAAATGACATGTCTGACCTCATGTAGCTCAAAGCTTAATAAGGACAACAGCAGCAGCAGAGCAAACTCAGAGCCCAGTGCTCACTATGTACCACATACTAATTTTTCCCCGATTTTTTATTGTGGTGAAATACACACAACACAAAATGTATTATCTTACTGATTTTCAGGTGTCCAGTTCAGTGGATTAAGTACATTCATAGTGCTGTCCATCACCACATCCATCTCCAGGACTTTTTCATCCTCCCAAATCGAAACTATGTCCCCACTAAACATGAACTCACCCAACCCCCTCCCCTCAGCCCCTGGCGTCCACCCTTCTGCTCTCTGTCTCTACGAATGTGGCTACTCCAGGACCACCTTATAAGGGGATTGTATGGATCTGCCCTTTTGTGGGCAGTTCGTGTCATCCAGCACCTGCCCTGGAGGTTCCTCCACATCGTAGCACGTGCCGGAGGGTCCTTCCTTTTCAAGGCTGGACCATATTCCACGGTGTGCAGAGACCACAGTCCATGAATCTGTTTATCTCTGGCTGGGCCCTAGGGTTGCTTCCATCTTCTGGCTGCCGTGAATAACGCTGCTATGAATGTGGGTGTATCTCTCCCACACCCTGCTTTCTATTCTTTTGGGCGTGTGCCCACACATGGGATTGTGGGATCCAATGGTGAGTCTATGGTAATTTTTTTAAGAACAAGCACACTGTTTCCACAGTGGCTGCGCCATTTACATTCCCACCAACAGTACACAAGGGTTCCGATTTCTCCACATTTTCACCAACAGACTTCTCATTATCTATGTTTTTGATAGTAGCCATCCTGGTGGGTGTGAGGTTGCATCTCATTGTGGCTTTGACCGGATTTCCCCTGATGACGTCGAGAAGGACAAGAAAGTCTTTAAAGTGCTTTGAAAATATTGACTCACGTAAGCCCCCAATAGCCCTATAGGACAGATACCACTGTTATCCCCATTTTAGAGATTTAGTGTTTCACTGAGGCAGAGAAAGGGTTAGTAACTTGCCATAAGGTACAGAGGCTAATACCGTGGGTGCAGAGCCGGGATTTGAACTCAGAGTGTCAGACTCCACACTGAGTGCAAGAGTGCCCAGAGAAGGGGTGTGGCACCCCTAGTCAGCAGATTCCTCCCCAGAAGCAATCATTCCCTGAGGCAGCTCAGCTGAGATGGTGGCTACTGAGTGGTGCGGTGACACTAGGCAGGGGTCGGAAGAGCTCACACCCAGGCTGAATGAAGCTTGGGTGATACTCTGCTTTCAACGCATTTCCCTGCTGCCACAGAGAAAACTACACTCAATTCCATTTTCCTAAAAATCCCATGCATCAAAATATTAGATAAGGAGTAGTCGGCATTTGATTTCTAAAAGGCAAAATATGAGTGCATACAAGGGCGCTGAGCGTGATGATTCTCTTAAGCAACTCTATTTTTAAAGTATCAACAGCTTCATTTTCTGGGGAGATTACTGCATGTAGGAGGAGCTCCACTGTGCGAAAAAAGCTAAATTAGGGAGGACAAAAGGCCAGGGTTTTATCTGATGAAGAGGTAACCCAGCACCCATGCTTTTCCAAGTGCCTCGGTGGTTATGTCAAATGGCTCTGATACCAAGGGCTCCCTGGAAGCAGAACGCCATTAAGACGGGGCATAGAACACAGGCCACTGATGGAAGCTGCATTTCCACCACTGGGAATAGTTGCACATGCCTCACTGGGGCCCCAGCTTCCAACCAACAGGTGATGTGCCGCTCAGGCAGCAGCCCCTCCACATAACCAGAAGCCCCGCCTCCACTGGCGCATCTGAGGACAGAGCGCACCTCGGGCCAGCAGTCGGCCATCACGCCAACCTCGAGGTCCTGCCTGGCATCGCAGTGCTGCCTTCTGATTTCACTCTGGCTTTATCCCTTTGTTATCTGATCCAAATGAGATGCCCCCCCAGCGTCGGCACGCAGCCTGGCCGTGACGTGATGGTAGACTGAGCAAACATGAACCAAGCCCACACTCCACGGCTGGGCCATGCCCTGGGGAGGCACTGGGGTCCTGAGGCCTCGCTGGCCGGGAGGTGCCCAGGCTAGACATGAAGGGCTGATGGCAGTGCCACAAGGGCGCCATGAACACACTCTGCCCATCAGGCCCCATGTCCACCCCTCTTCCCTGCTCCACTCACCTCCAGCTGGAGACCTGGAAGGCCAAGATATGCCTGAAACAGTTCTGAGCAGAGGTCAGGACAAACCCCTCTGCACAAAGGTGTTAGTGAAGGATAAGCTGCAAAAAGTAAAAGGGCAGGAGGCGAGGTTTCATCACAGCCAGCACTGGCTACAGGAAAGCCAGCTCAAGCCCCCTTTGGTGAGAGGCTCTGGCATCCAAGTAAAGCCCAGACCGAAGGCAAACACTTTCAACGACACAGCTCCTGGCGGTTCCTACTTGTTTTCCTCCCTCCTCCTCCATGGACTCAAGTTCAGGTTCCACCACTCTATTGCACAGCAAGCAGCAGGTGGCAGAGTCCTGCACCGGAGGGCTCTCTTCGGCTCAGCTTGGAATCCTGGATGGCCCCGCCTATCCCCAGGTTAGAGATGAGGAAACCGAGGCCCAGGGCTGCCCGGCTTTCCCAGGCCTCAAAGTTAGCCACCCATGCCCTTGGGCCTCCATGGATCCCCATGCATCCACACAGCCTTCCTGTTTCCCCAGCATCCTGACATAGCTCCAAATCCAACGAGCGACATCCACATGGCCCTCACCTAGCCTCCCTTGACAATCAGAGCGGACACACTGGCAGGAACATCTGGAAGGACCAACCTCCACATCAGGCAGCTCTAGAAGCTGCTTTTGTGTTAATTCAAGACTAATTTTCTGGTACCCAAGAAGGAACCAGGAGCAGGTTCTTTTCTTTCCCACCTGCTGGGCTTTAACAGTTCACGCGTGGCTGGTCGCACCCCAGAAGCCCAGCCCAAGGGAGGGGAGACACCATCTCTCTCCCCTGGAAGAGGCAGACTGGACCCTGGGCTTCAGTGCTACAGCCAGGGGTTCCTGAGGATGGCTCTGCTTTGTGAGATGGAGATCTGCCACCTGATCCTGTAGACACCTGAGGGGCCCTCTCCAACCTGGAGCAACAGGTATATCGCTGTGGATGGGGTTGGGATTCCCACGCCCAGGGCCTCTGCCTGTACCAGAAGAGTAGAATATGTGCCCAGATTCAAATGGCTGCATCAACCCATTCTCAGTTTGTGGTTAACTCAAGGCCAAACACTTCAACTAACAGAAAGTTGAAACACTTCAACTAACAGAAAGCAGAAAGTCTTGTATAATACAAAGGGGCAGAGAGCAAGAGGATCTGACAGTGAGAAGGGGACCCTTCTTGGTGATGGAAAAGGCTTTACAGTGTTTTGTTCTGTTTTGTTTTTACAAACAGGGTCTTGCTCTGTCACTCAGGCTGGAAAACAGTGGCGGGATGATGGCTCACTGCAGCCTTGCCTTCCACTTCCTGGGCTTAAGCGATCTTCCCACCCAGCCTCCCAAGTAACTAGGAGTACAGGAAGGAGCTGCTGTAATCTGTAATCAGCTGGCCTTACAGTGTTTGAATGATTGATTTGCTCCCCAAAGTGGGGTGCCTGGTTTTCCAACTAGCTTCAAACTCTTAAACCAGGGGTTCCAGCTCAGAGGCAATTCAAACCCAGGCAGCAGTGGGTGACGTTCAGAGATATTTTGTGTTGTCACAACTGGGGAACTGGGGAGGGGACATTACTGGATCTGATGGCCTTTGGATCCCACAATGCACAGGGCAGCCCCCACCACAAAGAGTAAAGTGGTCTAAGCTGCCAGTGGGCCCAAAACTGAGAAACTCTCAAACGGGTGGATCCTTTAAGGCACTATTTAAGGTAATAAATAATGTACGTGATGTAATGGGTACACTGTTTCTGTCTGGGATGCTGAGTTCTAGAGGCAGACGGTGGTGACGGCTGCACACTGAGTGTCAGGTGTACTGTCCACGACATGTTCCCACATTCTCCTGTACATGGCACCACGCAGCACTGAATGCACACTCCAAGTGGCTAAAATGGTAAACATTTTGTGTTATTGATCTTTTAACCATAAAAAAATCTATGACGCATCAGATATAATGATATCACATACAATTATATGCAATTACATAATTTTAATTATTTCACAAAGTTGCCTGTTCAGCAAGTACCAACTGCAGTTATCACTCATGGCAGCAGCCCCATCCTTACCCCCACCTGACTGGTGAGCCAGCTGAATGGAGGGCAGTGCAGGGGACTTGCCCAGGGCACCTGGGGAAGGGAGCCCCCCGAGTGGGATCTGTGCCTGGGCAGCTGGGTTCCTAAGGGCCACACCTCCCGGGCTGACCTCACCAAAGCAGCCTTCAGGATATCTCACTCAGCAAAGGTCACTGAGCAAGTGCTGGGGATGCAGAAGGGACCAGGCGGACAGAAACCCTGGCCTCTGGGAGCCCAGGCCATGGTGGGAAGACAGAAGGTGGGCCACGGATAAAACCAAAAGGACAAACTGGGGGGGCCTGTCAGGTGGCAAACGCCATGGAGAGACGCAAAGCACAAGAAGGGGAGAGGAGCCGGCAGGAGAGCAGAGGAAGAGCCCCACCCACCCCAGGGAGAGGGCACAGCAGCAGCAGCCAGCGGCCCCCATCTTCCCCTGCTTCCCAACCCAAAAACAGGCCTGGAGCTCTGCCCCAGATTCCAGCCAAGCTCCTGTGTGTTCACAGGCAAGTTGCTTAACATCTCTGTGCCCAGTTTTCCCTTTTGTGAAAAAGAAAAGATAAAACCTACTTCTGGTGCTGCCATGAGGATTAGGGAGGCAGCGAGTGTAAACGGCTCACCACCCTGCCAAGCACACCGTGAGGGCCAGGGAGGGCAGCACTTCAGTCCAACCAAGAAAACAAGGAAGCCAGGATGGCACAGAGGCACACTCCGCAGCTTGGGGCCTCAAGACAAACATTGCCAAGTGTCTATTCTCACGGGCATGATTTCACATGTAACCGCCCCGAGGAGCTTCCCCAGTGCGTGTATGAGACAGACAGACAGACATACATTCTCCAGAAGACAACATTCCAGCCAGACAGGACGTTCCCAAGGACACCCAGCTTCTCAGCCCACACTGAGTCCCATGCTGCGCATCCCACATTTGGTGACCTCACTAGGCTCCCTCACAGGGCTCCCCTAGCTGAGTTGAGCACATCAGCGTCACCCCCCAACTGGACTAACCCTGGCTGGAGCTCACTGCGCTCCCCTAGTCCTTCCTTCCCCCACCTGGTGCAGTCCAGGAAGCCTCAGGGGGACTCGGGACATCTTCCTCTTGTGAGCTCACTTGAGACTGCCTGGGTGGGGCTCCGAATCCTGCAGCTGGTCTGAGAAATGGGGTGGGGCACTAGAGCCTGCGAAATCCTTTGAACCTAGAGCCCCTTAAAGGGGTCCAAAATCTAGAAGCCCAGGAATTAAAAATGGCACAGCCGCTTTGGAAGACAGTTTGGCAGCTTCTTACAAAACTAAATACGCCCCTGCCACACAGCCCAGCAATCACACTCTTTGCTGTTTACTTAAGGGAGCTGAAAACGTATGTCCACATAAAAACCTACACATGGATGTTTATAGCAGCTTCACTCATGACTGTCAAAACTTAGACACAATCAAGACGTCCCTCAGCAGGTGAATGGATAAACTGTGCTACATCCAGACAATGGAATATTACTCAGTGCTAAAAAGAAACGCGCTATCGACCATGGAAAGCCACGGGGGGAGCTTCCGTGGATATGACTAAGTAAAAGGTGATCCGGCCGGAGAGAGGGAGGAACCGGCAGAGCACAGAGGATTCTGGAGGGGCGGGGGCAGTGACACTGCTCAGTGTGAGGCTGCAATGGCGGAGGAAGCACGTGGTGAACTATGAACTATGGGTAATAATGATGTGGCCATGTGGGTTCATCCATCGCAGCAGATTCGCCACACTCATGCACGATAACAACGGGGGGAACGGGGACAGCGGGGACACGGGAACTCGCCGTACTTACTGCTCAATTTTTCTGTAAACCTAAAATGCTCTAGAAAGTAAAGACTATTAGGCCGGGCGCGGTGGCTCACGCCTGTAATCCCAGCACTTTGGGAGGTCGAGGCGGGCGGATCACGAGGTCAAGAAATCGAGACCATCCTGGTCAACATGGTGAAACCCCGTCTCTACTAAAAATACAAAAAAAATTAGCGGGGCACGGTGGCGCGCGCCTGTAGTCCCAGCTACTCGGGAGGCTGAGGCAGCAGAATTGCTTGAACCCGGGCGGCGGAGGTTGCAGTGAGCCGACGTCGCGCCACTGCACTCCAGCCTAGCGCCTGGTGACAGAGTGAGACTCTGTCTCAAAGAAAAAAAAAAAAGAAAAAAAGAAAGTAAAGACTATTAAACAAATAGCAACAACAACAACAAAAAAAAGAACCTTAAAAAGAAATCTAGTGGCCAGGCGCGGTGGCTCACGCCTGTAATCCAAGCACTTTGGAGGCCAAGGTGGGCGGATCACCTGAGGTTGGGAGTTCAAGACTAGCCTGACCAACCTGGTGAAACCCCGTCTTAAAAAAAAAAAAAAAAAAGAAATCTAGAACTCAGGGCCAGCTGTGGTGGCTCACACCTGCAATCCCACCACTTTGGAAGGCCGAGATGGGAGGATCACTTGAGCGGAGGAGTTCCAGACCAGCCTGGGGCAACACTTAATGAGATCCCATTTTTACGAAAAATTTTTTAAAAATTAGATGGTGGTATGTGCCTATAGTCCCAGGTACTCAGGAGGCTGAGGCGGGAGGATCACTTGAGCCCAGGGGAGTCAAGGCTGCAGTGACCTATGATTGTGTCACTGCACTCCAGCCTGGGCAACAGAGTAAGATCTTGTCTCTAAAATGAAGATTAATTAATTAAATAAATAAATATAAAAATAAATCTAGAACCCAGAGAAGATAACGGAACACAGTAGGTGAGGAGCACAGCCAGCAGGGAAAAGTGGCCTCTCACAGAGCGAATCACACCCACTCGCCCCCTTCCCCACCCCACAGGGGCTGGCAGCACCACCCTCCAGGAACCTAGGGAGCCCCAGGATTCCATAGCATCACCCATTCCACCTGGAGTCTGGCAGGTGTTGGCTCACAATGGCCCCCAAGTCTGGGCTCTGCCACCTCCACCCCCTTCCCTGGCCCAAGACCCATCATCTTTCCCCTGGGCCTTGGCACAGCCCCTACCTCCTCCCCATGGCCCCTGTGGGCCACACTGCTCCACCTCCACCAGCCTCTGCATGCAGGCCCTGGGACAGGACAGGACCTGGACAAGTGGAAGTGCTCCATAAATAGTTGGTGGATGTTCTAATGAATGAAGAAACCCACAATTCACTGCACAGATGTTATCATCTGTATTCTCTAAACGGGGAAACCAAGGCACAGCCCAAGGTCACCAAGCCGTGAGCATCGTCAGAACTGACTGCTGGCCTACATAAGCACAGTGCCATATTCTCCCCTGCACGCCATGAAGACAGTGGCGGGTGAGATGGCACTGTCATCACAGGCCACACCCTCATTTCCAGAGGCCCAGTCTCCAAATCAAGGAAGTACAGCTGACTCCCCGAGGCCTTCAGAGGCAGGCTGATGGATGGAGTGTTTAAGCCATAACTGTTTTCACTAAGTGTTCATTAACTTAACGACTGCAGAAGACCCGTTAGGCTGTTCCACTGCCATTCAAAACCAGCGGCTCCACGACCACCTCGTCAGTCCATGGGGTCTCCCACCCGTCTTCTTTCTTCTCGCCCTCCCGTGGGAGTCTCCAAAGCTCACCTCCACCCACTGCCACCGCTGGTCATCTAGAAGCCATGAAGGGATGCAAGTCGTGCAGCCAATGCCGCCCAAGAAAAGGTCAACGGGGCCCGCGTGCTGTGGCGCTCATCAGGAGAAGTTTCTGCATATACAGTTATTAATGACTTTATTTATATACCAATATTTAGTTCTGCCTGCAATTAAGCAGATCTGCTTTCAAAATATGACTAATTAGAACAGTCAAGCTGGCAGGGAGACTTCTGCAAGGAATCACATCGTTCTAGCAGAAGTTGTGCCTGCCAGAGGCAAAACCAGGTGCTGGATCTCAGGAAACAGCCTTGGCTAGCCATGTCTGGAGAATGTGCCTTGCAGGCCTGGAGGAACAGGGGAAGGAGGGAGGGAGAAAGAGAAGACAGAGTAGTGGGAGACAGAAAAGAGGTGAAAGCGGGGAGGAGGAGGAGAAGAGGGTAGAAAGAAGGAAAGTTGCAACCCTCAAGCCCAGAGGCTTAATTTGTATGATGCTAGTTAATGACATTCTCTGGCCTGACATTTGCTGCTGCTTGGAAGCCAACCAGAAAGGTATGGGGCTGCCTAATTTCCAGGTCGACATTTCAAAGGCAGCCAGAGAAGAGGCACCTATGCAGTGATGCAGAAACACAGATCAATACGCGACAGGCTGATGTGTGACACTCCCATCCATCCCCGAATGGCTCTGTCCCTGTGAAACTCCACCGAGTTCTGTCCAATAGGGGCATGATTTTCTCGTTTTTCACTGAGTGACAATTTTTGGTCAAAACAGGTGCATCTGGCAAAGGCAGCCAAAGCCCACGTTCCTAAGGGGATCTGCGAAAGTCCCAGTGTCCCAGGCTGCCTGAGAAGCAGCGTCCCCTGCCAGCGCCTGAGTCTACCATCAAGGCCTGATGCTCCGCTGCCTCTTCCGACTCTAGCTCTGTGCCAGGCACTGTGCAGGGACTGAGGACACAGAGACCACGACAGCCCAGAAGCTCACCTTGGCACTGGCCCCATGGTACTCCTGGCAGGGTGCACGGAGCGTGGAAGGAGAAAGCCACATTGCCCTGGGACCTGGGGGACAGGCCCAGCCCAGGGTTTTGAGGTTTTGAACGCTTTGAGGGTTTGAAGGAAGAGGAGGGTGAAAGGGGGTCCTCTGTGCTGAGCAAGGCATGTGGTGGGGTGAGGAGTCTCCAGTGCTGTGCAGTGCCGAGGCCACCCAGCCCTCACAGCAGAGGCTGGGGTGAGAGGTGTGGGGACTGGGGACGGCCAAGGTCTTTCCTGACCAACGGCCTCAAGCTGCACCCATCACTCTCTCCCTGCCTCCTGCTCTATTTGATCTCCCTGTCTGGTACCCACTCTACTCAATAGTCCAATCCACACCGAGCTGCCCTGCCCATCTCTTTGAGGCCAAGCCTCCCACTCGAGTGGAGGCTGGACAGGGCCCAGGCCACAGCACAGAGCGAGGCAGTCAGAACACCCAAGCGTGGGCTGTGTGCGTAAGGCTGTGAGAAACAAAGATTTCAAACCTATCTGCAGCCTACGGGAGGCCTAATCTCAAAGCCCCCTGGGACCCAGCGGGACCCTGAGGGAGGGAAGCTGGGGTCCTCCCATGGAGGGGTCCTCCTGAGGTAGGCAGGGCATTGCTTTGTTTTCAAGGCAAGCTGGAAGTCTCAGGTTTTATGTAAAATATTGGCAACTAATTCAAGTTGGTAAAACAGATGATCTATCAACTGGGTGTGGCCCAAGGAACCCAGTTTGCCAATTCAGAGGGAAGGGAGAGCGAGGGTCAGATTTTTCAGAGGAGAAGGCATGGCACTTGATTTGTATATAGAAAGATCAGCCTGACCAGCTATAGCGGACACTGGGGAGGCCACCCAGGCCCCCTCCAGGACACTGTCCCCTATCCCCGCCTGCCAGGAGTGCTGCTGAGGGCTCCCAGCTGAGTCCCACTTGGGGACTGTCCTTGCCCAAGGTCACACCTCCTCCCCCACGGGCTATACACAATGTCCTATCGATATGGAGGGACAAAGGGCAGTGCCCTGGCCTTGACTAGGGACACAGCATTCCCAGCTCCAGAGCTCTGGTGGCACTGGCTATAGGAGGTCTCTGTGGAGACCACGCCATGCCCCGATGCCCCCTCGACCCATCCAGCCCCTCGCATGAGTGCTGTGTCCAAGAGCCTCCTGTGAATCCCCTTTCACACAAATCCCATCTTAGAGCTGCTCCCAGGGAGCTCAACCCAAGACAGCGAGCAAAGCCCCAAGTCTCCAGAATCATGTCCCCTGCCCTCTGCTCCCATCTCCCTCATCCCCCAACCCCATCATCACATGTGCTGCAAGGAGCTGGTGACCAATCTGTCCCCTGAGCTCCAGGGAAAGAGCCAGGGATGCATGGTCCCCGAGAGCTCACGGAGCGGAAGCCTCACCCCAAGGTTCCCAATAAATCTCCCCTTGACAATGTACCCGTGAAATGCACCCATGAAATTCACACAGCTCAGTTCCTTCCGTAATTTATGGGACTCACAGCTACAAGCCTTGTTAGGCATGACCCTGGGTGGCTGCGTCCGTGGCAGGTGAGCCCGAAGCCAGCGTAAAAATGCCGTGCTCTGGGATTTTATGGATTCGTAAAATATCTGCTCAGTTTTTTCTTAGGCAACTTTCATAAATCAGTGCACTTGACATCTTGGGAAAATCAGCAGCTCCTGTAAGAGCGTGAAGCCATTTTTGCACTCACTGCTGTAAACTCAGGCAACAGGAACAAGCCCCTTTTCCTGTGGCCATAAAGCCAGGCCTGGAGCAGGCTAGCTCCCTGGTGTGCTGGACACTCAGGAGCCATGAGGCCCCTGGGCCTGAGCCACACTTCCTCAGGTGACCGGGTGAGTCCTGAGAGGACAATAACAGCCATAATAACAATGGGCCACATATTACACACCGGAGTCTGTGTGCTCAACACTTTCACGTCTCCATCCTCAGCAGGATGAAGACCTTGTCTCAAAAATAAATAAATTCATACATAATGAAGACTGTTCTCAAAAAAAGGAAGTGAAGGAGCAAGCCTGTCCCCATGCTTCTTGGGGTAAGAGCCGGCACACTGGAGGAGCCTGTGGCTACCCTGAAACCATGCCTGTCTTTACCCACCATTTCTCTGCCCCAGTTTTCTGGTCTGTAAAATGCAGATAGTAACAACTGCCTTGGGGGTTAACTGGGGACGGAGTTTATAGACCTAGAAGGACCTGGCACATCACCCCAGCACCCAGCAACCACACTTCCAGGTATGTTCCCCCAAAAGAACTGAAAGCAGGGTCTTGAAGAGGGATTGGCACACCCCATGAGCATGGCTTCATTCACAATGGCCAAAAGGTGGAAACGCCCAAGTGTGCAGCGACAGATGACTGGATAAACAAATGTGGTCTGTCCACACAATGGAAGGTTACTTGGACTTAAAAAGGAAGGAAATTCTGACCCATGCTGAAACATGGGTGAGCCGTGAGGACATTGTGCTGAATGAATAAGCCACTCACAACAGGACAAATACTGCAGGTTTCTCCTTGTGTGCAGTCCCTAGAGCAGTCAAGTTCACAGACACAGAAAGGGGCTGGGGGAGGGGTGCGGGAGTGAGGGTTTAATGGGAGCAGAGTTTCCGTGTGGGACGATGCCGAGTTCTGGAGCTGGGTGCTGAACACGGTTGCACAATAATGTGAAGGTTCCCAGCACTTGGGGAGGCCAAGGTAGACAGCCCACTCAAGGCCAGGAGTTCAAGACCAGCTTGGTCAACATGGCGAAACCTTGTCTCTAATAAAAAAAAAAACAGAAATTAGCAGAGTGCAGTGGTACATGCCTGTAGTCCCATCCCAGCTACTTGGGAGGGTGAGGCATGAGAATCGCTTGGGCCTGGGAGGCAGAGTTTGCAGTGAGCCAAGATCGTACCACCACGCTTCAGCCTCGGTGACGGAGCGAGACCCTCTTTCAAACAAAAGAAAACACCAATCTGAATGTACTTAAATGCCACTAAACTACACACTTAAAAATGGTGAAAAGGTGAATTTTATGTTATGCGCATTTATCACTATTTTTAAGAATAAAATAAACAACCCTCTTTTGGGAAAGAAAGGACACTTTTTTTTTTTGTAGGTGCTCACCCAGTGCCCTGTCCCTGCCAGCCACCCCCTTGCCCTAAGGGTAGAGTGGGGCCTGGAGCACAGGGCTGGTTGCACACTTGCTGGTGACCTCGGCCAGGCTGTCAGCCCCTCTGAGCCGCAAGTCATCAACAAGAAAGTCTCCTGGCCCAGCCAGTCTCTGGATTTTCGTCCTTGTCCGTGCACCTATCTGCCTGGGAGGCCAATGTGCACAAGCCAGCACCACAAAGGCTTTGCACAGAATCATCAAGATCAAAAGATTTGCTGGAGTGGATATAAATAGCCCCAAAGGTCCCAGCCTGGGTTTCCGAGCCGGGCGGTGCCAGTCGGGCCACTCGCCCCAGCCAGCCTGGCTGGAAAGTCCCCTTCCCTGGAGTGGCTGCTCCACCAAGCGCAGCCTCCTATGTTCTCCCAGCCTCCAGTTCAGGCTTCGTGTCTCCTGCCTGCCTCACTGCCTGTCACAACTTCTCTCCAAATTCAAATTGGTTTTCCAGTCCAGGCAGACTCACCAGGCCCTGCCGTGCCCATGGAAAGCGTCTGGCTGCTGTGATACCCACCGGAGGCCAAGGATTCTAAGGAGACCAGGGGCAGCAGAGCACCTGCGGTAAACGCGGCCTGCCACGTGCTCTCCTGGGTCTCAGTCTTGTGTTTGCCTGAGTTCCTATACTAATTCTCATCAATCTCAAAGTCAACCTGCAAGGGACATCATCTTCAAAATGTAGCATTTTCTGACAGGGGCCGGGCACCGCCTCTTTCCCTCACCCCACCTCCTTTCCTCACTCCCTCTGGCTCCCACCCACCATGTGGCTGGCACCCGTGGGGGACTGGCTTGGCATCTCAGGGCTCCAGTATCACTCTGCAGGTAGGCTGGCACTCAGGGCAGACCTGGCAGGCTGTGAAGCAAGTGGATGGGTGAATGAATCAATCACTAATTCAACAAGCAGGAGGAGGAAGGAGGAGAGGGCAGGAGGGCCAAAAGGGGCCAAACACATACAGTCTCTGCCTCTCTAGGGCGGACTGTCACCTGATCTACTCCTGTCTCAGTCTCTCTGGTTCTCTCTCCCCTCCTCTATCTTCTTTCTGTTTCTCTATCCCTATCTCTGTTCCTCTCTCTCTCTATCACTGCATTTCTCCCTCTCTCTCTGTTTCTGTCTCTCTGCGTCTCTCTCTGTATCACTGTCTCTCTTTCTCTGCAGATGGCTGAGGGCAGATGAACAAGAAGGTGGGAGCTGCAGCCTGATGCCCCTTCTCTCCCTGGAAAGCAGAGCAGCACTATTTCCAGTCCCTGAGAAGTGACCCAGGTCCAGAAGGTCTGGCCATATATCCCCGCAACCTGTCCGAGTGAATCAAGTCCTGCCTCCTCCTCGGCCCGTGCAGGGCAGCCTCCCTGGCCCACAGGCTCCTCCCCGGCGAGATCCCGCTGGCCCCACCACAGCTAGATGCTGCCCTAACTGTGACAAGACACCCAGCACTCCTTAGGATCAGGGCCCGGCCCTCGGCAGAGCCTCTGCCTGTGCACGGGCACCATGTGAAGCACTGGCCCTCATCCGCTAAGCAGCTCAATTCACCATCCCAACATCCAGGCCTCAGGAAGACCCACCTCCACCCCTATGCCCTCAAACTCTGAGGCTTCAGGCTCCCAGAGATGAAGCACAGCCGAAAAATCACTCTCAAGATAACCTTAGGGTCATGATCAACAAAGAGACCAAAACCAAATATGCAAACACAGACTGAAACTCATGGTTTCTTCTCTCATGCAGGAGTCTGGTGGTGGGCAGTCCAGGCTGCATGGGACAGTTCCTTCAGGTTACCAGGGTACAGGCTTCTGCAGGCTCACAGCCCCCTCATCCCTCTGGTGCAGCCACTGCCCTCACAATCCAAAGTGGCAGCCTAAGCCCCAGCCATCACATCCTCATTCCAGCCAACAGAGCAAGGGTCAAAGGACACAACACTCCTTTCTCAACATACTTTCTGGAAGTTGCACAGCATACTATTGTTTACCTCCTACTGGCTACCACAGAGTCACACCGCCACATGTAACCACCAGAGAAGGGCAGTCTTTATTCTGCTCCATGGGCATTAAAAAAAAAAAAAAAAAAGGAAACCAGATACCAGAAAGTAGCTGTCTCAGCCATATTCCCATCCCCATCTAAAGGAAACCAGATACCAGAAAGTAGCTGTCTCAGCCATATTCCCATCCCCATCTAGCGCAGGGCTCCCGTTCACCTCTGAGACTCCTGTTGTTACTTTCCCTATATCTGAAATAGTCACCACCGAGGTCCGCTACGGAGCGAGCGCTCTCACACCCGCAGCACTGGCTGAGCCTTGTCTGAGGGAGGCACTCTTTCTGCACCCATTTTCCCAGTGAGGAAACACTCCCCCGCAGCTCAGAATGGAGCCAGTATCCAAACCCAGACTGCACGCACCCACCACCTCCACAATTTTGTCTTAGTCAAACTGTATCAAGCAGCCTGAGACACAGCTTTCCCTGGAGGTCTTGAAAGTATGGAAAATGCCCAAGGACTCAGCATGGGTCTAACTAGTCCAAACGCCAGCCTCTTACAGGGCTCAGCCTGCAGTGCAGCTGAGCTGGGGGAAGCCCACAGGCCCCTGAGCCCCAGACCTGGGGCAGGGACTTTCTCATTAAACCAGGAGGCTCAGGGAAGCCCACACAGCGTGCACAGAGCAGTAACCAGCAGCTTCCATAATGGGGACGAAGCAGCTTTTTTTCAATAAAATCAAGCAAAGGAGAACTATTCAGGGAGAAATACGGAAAACTGCTGAAGCTATCACCTTATGAAGAAACCAAAAGCCAACCCTCTCCAAGGGAGACCCTACATGCTGAATCCCCAGGGTCCCTGAAGGATAGCACAAAAGTGGGGGCTGGGACAATTAGGGGCTCACTATCCTTCCTAACAACCCTCCCTGCCTCCTCCAGCCCAGGCGGTCCTTCCCGCAAGCTCTTATCTCAGCCCCCAAAACAGGGGGTGCTCCAGGGGCGCATCTGCTTCCCCACCAGGCTGTGAAGTGGAGGGCAGGAACGCCCTGAGCCCCGGCTGCACCCCTAACCCCTGCACACATCTGCACATAAGAGGCTCCATAACTGCTTACTCGATCAGACCTTGCTGTGGTCTGAATGTCTGTTTCCTCCCCACAAAGTTCACATGGTAAAATCCTCACCCCCAAGGTGATGATATTGGGAGGCAGGGTGGGTCTCTGGGAGGCGATGAGGTCATGAGAGCAGAGCCCTCCTGATTGGGATAAGTGCTTTATAAAAGAGGCCCAGAATGCTCCTCACCTCACCAACCATGTGAGGACAGTGAGAAAACACCATCTATGAAACAAAAAGCACAGCCCTTGAAAGACACTGAGCCTGCTAGCGCCTTGACCTTGGACTTCCCAGCCTCCAGAACCATAGAAATAAACGTCTATTGTTTATAAGCCACACAGTTTGTGGCATTTGTTATGGCAGCCTGAATGACCAAGGACAGACCTGGTACCAGTTCAGCGGAGATAAAAGAAACTACATTTTATGATAAAAACAATCCACACAAAGAAGAGATGCTGACATTCCAATGAAATGAAAGCTGCGTTTTCCATCCCTCTCGTTGCCTCCAGCCAGAGAGGACTGAATTTTTGGCATCTGATGAATGAAAATCTGGGAAAACGGAGATTAACCAGGTCCCCCAGCCCTGTGCCCTTCTGGGGCCAGAGTCAGCAAATTTCTTAAACAAGAGAGCTGTGCCGCCCTCAACCAGCTCTCTCCAGACCCGCCAACATCCTCTGTCAGCCTGGAGCTTTCACAATTTGGGGGACGAAAGAGAAGGGGCTTGGTGAGTCCTGTCTGTGAGCAACCAGCATCACACCACTGCTAGCAGGACCAGCCTCTGCAGAGACCACAGAAACACAGAGGCCAGGTCCTATCACTGCCAATGCAGAGCCCAAGAGCTCAGCCGGAGGAGGGCAGCAGGGCCACACCAAGAGCACTGGTTTGGGAGTCCCACAGACCAGGTCCATGTCTGGCCCTTGCCACTTACTAGCTGTACAACCCCAGGCAAGCGCTTCACCTCTTTGAGCCTCAGTTTTCTCATCTTCAGAATGGGGCTGCATGATTAACAAAGGATCAGCCAGCACACAGCAGCTGCTTAATACACACTTACTTCAGCCCATCTCATAGAGGAGACCCTCATGCCAGGAAAGCTGTTGTCTCCAGGAGAAAGCAGGGAAGCCTCAGCTGTGGTCCAGGCCACTGCCACTAGACTTTCCAATGAGACTCCCCTGTCAGAAGGGTTGGGCAAGACTGCCCCCGCCCCCACGAACCCATGTCTTTATGTCCTGTGCAGATGAGACTGCACTGATGTCATGAGTATCTGTAGAAGGGGCCACCAAAAAGATGTTGAAGGAGGAAATTAAATAATAAGTGCAAATACAATCTCAATGTTTTTTTCCATGCACCTCAAAGAATCGAGTCCTTCATCCCTAGGGGTGTGTGCATTCCACTCTGGAGACCCTCGTCCATGTAACAGTCATCGATTCATTCAAAATATATCATTTTAAATTTGAGCAGTTTGATAGAAGGGCTTCCGAAGATGAGCAAGGTGTGGCTGCTGCCTGCCCCCGAGAGGGAAGATGCAAGCCCCCAGGCCCCCAGTGATAACCAGACAGGAAGCCTGCAGAGGGACCAGGGCTACAGGAATAAATATAATAAACATAATGAGAAGACATTTATTCTAACACGTGTCAGCACCATGAAAGGTTCTGAGATCAGAGTCAGTCCTCAGAGGACGTGCGGGTTTCAAGAGGCGAGAACAGAGGTGTGGGCCGGGTATTCCAGGCAGCGGAAACAGCATGAAGTGTGAAAACGGCAGGCATCCGGAGCAGGCCGCAGTGCAGGGGATTGGGGCGGGCAACCAGCAGGCACTTGGCCACCGGCTCAGGGCACCCTTGTGAGCAAGAGAGGCGCTCAGGCCAATACTTCTGCCTCCAGGACGACAGCCAGGCAGGAGTGAGGCCACTTGGGTGTGCTTAGTGCCCAAGGAGAAGGTGGGACTGAGAAGGCAGCGTTCTCAGTGACTAGAGCCACCCAAATCGCACTGCAGCAATGATTTTCTCTAGATCCTCTTTCCCTCTCTGGATGTTTTGGCTGCTTCACCATATGGCAGGAGTTAAAAATACAGCTCAGAGTGAGGGGGATGTGGACAAGAACAGGCAAGCATTCCCTGAGTGACTGAGCTGGGAAGCCCGGCCTACTCCCATCCCCCACCCAGGGCACAGGTCAGATCCCTACCCAGGAAGCATCCTCAGTGCTCAAGCCAGGTTGTGGGGAGCGGGTGCTGGCCTCCTGATGAGCTGCGCTGCAGGATGAGAATGCTGCAGACACAGCCACCCCTAAAAGTGATCCTCCACAGACAGGCCAGCTAAGCAGGGGCAGGACAGAGGCCACATTCCAGGAAGAGAGAGGGGAGCCAGGCCCACCTGCAGGCAGGCCACTCTGAAACTTCTGCAGCCTTGACAGGGAGATGTGACAGAGCCCAGTCTGAGCAAAGCAAATGTGGGAGATTAAGGACTTCTGCAAACTGTCCCTCCTTCTCCCAGGGAGGGTGGAGGCCAATTCCTCTACCCTTGAATTTGGGCTGGCCTTGTGATGTGCTTGACCAATAAGATGTGGCAGAAGGACATCTGGGACTCCAGAGGTCCAATCACAAGAAGCCTCACATCTTCCACACAGGCCTTTTAGAACACTGGCTCTGAGGCCCCTAGGCCACCAGGTTGGAGAAGCTACATGTGGATACTCTGGTGGCAGTCCCAGCTGAGCCCAGCCTCCCACACACCTCCACAAGGTGCCAGATGTGTCAGTAAAATCGTTTTGGACCCTCCAGATCAGCCAACTGTGCAGATGAATACCACCGAGTATTCCACTGAAAACACAGGGAACAGAAGAACCACCCAGCCAAGCACTGCCCAGCTCTGATCTGCAAAATGAGATATAATAAAATGGTGGTTGTCTTAAAACTAAATGTTTAACTAATTTGCTACAGGCCAACAAATAACCTTTATGGTGACTGAATGATGGATTAATTGACTTGCTGATTCATTCATTCAATACATATTCATTAAAATCTAACCTGAGGCAGGATCCCTTAAAGAAATAGCAGAGATAAATAATTCACTCTCCTGGTCCTCAGGAAGCTTCTGGACTGGTTCCTTGGTGCCTACCCAGTTTGTGACAGGTCCACACCTGTGTTTGCCAGCTTTCTTCTCTGGGGCCTGCCACTTTCTGGGTTTCACTGTCAACATTCTCTGTCCAGATCCTGCCCCAGTCTTTTTTTTTTTTGAGACAGAGTCTCGTTCCGTTGCCAGGCGCCAGACTGGAGTGCAGTGGTGCAATCTCAGCTCACTGCAACTTCCGCCTCCTGGGTTTGAGCAATTCTCCTGCCTCAGCCTCCTAAGCAGCTGGGATTACAGGCGTGCGCCACCACACCCAGCTAATTTTTTTGTATTTTTTTTAGTAGAGACAGGATTTCACCATGTTGGCCAGGATGGTCTCGATCTCTTGACCTTGTGATCCGCCCGCCTCGGCCTCCCAAAGTGCTGGGATTACAGGTGTGAGCCACCGTGCCCGGCCCCGTCTTTATTCTCTCTGGGTGAGGATAAGGTTATGTGGGATGTTCTACCTCTAGAACAAGTTTTATTGTGCTCTAAAAGGTCCCCTATATACCAAAATAAACAAGGGGATTAAAATACTACACTAGAAAAATAGTTAACACAAAAGAAGGTAGTAATAGAGGAATACAGGAAGAAAAAAGATATAAGACACAGAGAATAAATGACAAAACTATATGTAAATCTCAACTTATTGATAATTATATTAAATGTAGATTAAATGCTCCAATCAAAAGCAGATACTGGTAGAATGGATAACAAAAAACATAATACAACTATATTCTGTTTATAAGAGATTCACTTTAGATTCAAAGACACAAATAGGTTGAAAATAAAAGGATGGAAAAAAGATATACAAATAGTAACCAAAATGAGTTAAAATGGCTATACTAAAATCAGACAAAATAAACTTTGAGACATACACTGTTACTAGGGACCAAGAAGGACATTTCATAATGATCAAAGGGACAATTCATCAAGAAGACACAACAATAATAACCATATATGCACTCAACAACAGAACCTCAAAATATATGAAGTGTTTAAACTGACAGAAATGAAGGAAGAAATTTCGAGACAATTAAAGAATAATAATTGGAGGCTGCACACAGTAGCTCATGCCCATAATTCCAGAACTTTGGGAGGCCAAGGTGGAAGGATAACTTTAACACAGGAGTTCAAGACCAGCCTAGGCAACAAAGTGAGATCCCCATCTCTACAAAAATTTAAAAAATTAGCTGGGCATGGTGGTGCACACCGGTAGTCCCAGCTACTCATGAGGCTGATGGGGAGGATTGCTTGAACCCAGGAGTTTGAGGTTATAGTGATCTATGATTGCACCACTGCACTCCAGCCTGGATGACAGAACAGACCCTTTCTCAAAAAAACCTATAATTAAATCAAAATAAAAATGAAATAAGAATAATAGTTCGAGACATCAATACCTCACTTTCAATAATAAATAGAGCAGGTAGGCAGACCAACAAGGAAATACAAGACATAAACAAAACTACAAACCAACTAGGACTATCAAACATATACAGAACAGTCTACCCAGCAGCAGAAAACACTGTTCTCAAGTGTACATGGAACATTCTCCAGGACAGACTGTATCTCAGTCCCTAAAACGAGTCTCAATAAATTTGAAAGGACTGAAATCACACAAAGTATGTTCTCTGAACAAAACGGACTGAAACTAACAGTCCCCTAAAAATGTCTAGATGACAGCTCTGATAGGGATATGCTTGGCTGGTCCTTGGTCACGCCACCACCTTCCAACCACCCTTGCTTCGTTTTGCCTCAGTTCCCCTATATATACAATGGAGATAATAATACTCCCTACTTCACAGAGTATCGCAGGACAAGTCCTTACAATAAATAGCCAGTCATCAAGGTTACTATTATAACTCATTATCAGTGGAGGGGTGGCAGCAACACATCACATTCCATCCCAAGGTGAGGGACATTCATTCATACAATGTTACACTTTCAAGACACCTTTGTTCCCATTATTTGATGGGGTTCATTGCAACCCTGCAGGATCATCTGGTGAAACGGAAAGTTGGTGGCGGTGAAGCCCCGGTACTAGGGCATCTGTTGAGTCCTTAATCCAGAGACTGGCTCACAGGAGGGCAAGCAGGCCAATCTACTGGTGAGGGCCAAAGGGGATGGTCAGAGTCACCTAGGTGGCGGATTTTTACACATCTTGAGGTTTGGGAAGTGCTGAGCTGGGCGAAAGTAAAGCGCCACAAAAAGTAAAGACAGATGTGAGCATGTTGTGGGTTATGGGAGGGGGATGGAACTTTCCAGACTCCTCCTTTTTTGTGGGGAGACCTCAATTCAATAAAATTAAGACTCCACAACTTTAAAACATGTGAAGAGACTGCAGCATTAAAGGGATTGAGACAACACATCTTACAAAGGATCGGATTCAAAATCGGCAGCATTGACTATACAGAGAAGTGGGTAGGTAACAGACATGTACTGAAACCCAAGCCACCTGATTCTTAATTCCATGACTTTCTAAAATCACTTCCCTTCTCAAAAGAGAAAGAAGGAACAACAGTGATACAAGTGGCTCTGTGCACATTTACGTATATCAAGGACATAATCCTCACCCCTTCTCCAGGAGGTAGGTTTTATAACCCATTTTACAGGTGAGGAAGCTGAAGCACAGAGAGGCTCAGCCACGGGCCAGAGAAGACACAAGTGGTACGTGGTGGAGGGAGCTGGGATTCAGGCTGCTGGCGTGGCCCCAGAGTCTGTGTCCTGCCTCCTGGCCAACGTGCTGCCCAAGTTCTCCAAGGGGAGCCTCACCCAGCACAAATACTCCACGGGGTGCCCTGGCCAGCCCAGGGGAAGTGAACATCCCTGCTTGGGCTGCTCCTCCCTCAAGGTGAAAGAGTGGAGTGGCCTGGGTGTGGGGAGCCTGAGGCAGAGTCCAGGGGTGTCACCAGCCCCTCACTCCCCATTTAAATAACTCCCTGTTCCAAGAACTTCCTGTTCCAAGAACTCCCTGTTCCAAGAACTGCTGCAGGCAACCAAGACGGGCATGGCCCGTCCCATCTAGAGCCACTCCTCTCTGGTTCCGCTCCTCTCTCTCCTTCCCATCTGGACAGGCAATTGTGGGGGGAAGGAGAGGGTGGGGCTGTATGCCTTCATCCCCAGCCCTGTCCACCCCAGCAGCCTCTGCCCAGGCTCCCAGCACCCAGCTCTGCAGCATCTCCTGAAGCCTCCCTCACCCTGGTACCCATGCCTGCCCCAGGAGACAGAGATCCTGCCCAGATCTACATCCCATCACTTCCTCCTCTACTCAACAGCCTCCAGGGACTTCTATCTCCCTCAGATCAAAGCCGAAGTCCCCAGTGGGCCCACATGGACCTGCTGGCTGTGCATCACCCCTCGCCCCTACCCCATTCGTCTCCACCCTCCTCTCTCGTACTGTCCCCCTCACTCTGCCCCATCCACCCTGGTCGGCTCCCTGCACCTCAACTGCACCGCCAGGCACACTCCCCACTCAGGGCACCCTAAGAGGGAGATCCAGTTGTCACTGTCCCCATAGCAGAGATGAAAAAACTGAGGCTCAGAGAGGTGCCTTTCACATCCCAAGGGGGAGAGAGTACAAGCAGATTCCAGAGCTGGGACCCTCCCTCGAGTCCTGTCTCCAGGTTTTCCCAGGCTACCCCCCAGGTCCCACTGGACCCTGCAGCCCATCCGTGAATCTCATCCATACACATGCCCACCCCTGGAAGGGTCCCTAGAGGCTGTCTCCCATCACTACCAGACACATGCCGAGGACTTCTCTCCTGAGCACTAAGGCCATCCAGGAAGCAGAGGATCCCACCCCGCACCTCGTCCTCGCAGGGCCAGAACTCCACAGGCAGCTACAAATGACTTTCAAGGACCCTCAAGCCCTGCCAGTCCCAGGACACCCTCTGAGCAGGCCCTGTCTTCTACCCTTAGCAAGCGTGCTCCTGCAGTTCCCATGGAGGGGGCGGGGCCGGGGCCCTTGGTTCTCCGAAGGTGTGATGCTCTTCACGCAAGTGGTATGCAGAGAAAGGACATCCAAACCACCACAGGTGCTTCGAGCAAAAGCTGAGGCAAAGACAGAAGAGGGGGCACCCGTCCCAAACCTCCTGTGCAGCCACGTGTCCCACATGTGTCCTGCATGAATGAAGACGTGAACAGCAGCCTTCTGGAAGTTCAGCAAGTGTTCATTCACCTAAGCCGAGTGGGGAAGTCAGACCAACTCAGAGAGGAACACTGGGCACTGGCTGCTGGGTGCTGCATGGCTTAGAGCACCCTCCCCAAGCACACTGGCACCCACTGCCCATAGCAGCCCTGCCAGCGGGGTGCAACCACTGTCAGCTGCTTTGAAGAGAAAGGACTTGGGCTGTCTCCAGGTGGTGCCAAAGCTACGTTTGTTCTGGCTCCTGAAGCCAAAAGTCTAGGGAGGGGACCATGCCACATTTGGAAATGGCCCCCAATGTTTCCAAAACATCTACACCGTGCAGTGAACAGCTCTGAAGTAGCCCAGCATGGGGTGAACTGCACAGGCCCTGGAGGCAGACAGACCTGGGTGTGAATCCTGCCGCTGCCACCGGGTGACCATGGGTAAACCACTTAACTTCTTTGAGTCTCAGGTTTCATATCTGCAAGATGGGATGAGGACAGTTCACACTTGTCACAGGGTTGAGCATCAGCAGAGACACGGAGAACCTAGAACGCGGCACGCAGAACAGCCTCGGTTATTGCTGTGGCCTCATTACATTCAACACATTCTAGTCTACGGCCATACCACCCTGAACGCGCCCGATCTCGTCTGATCCCAGAAGCTAAGCAGGGTTGGGCCTGGTTAGTACTTGGATGGGAGACCGCCTGGGAATACTGGGTGCTGTAGGCTTTTAAAAAAATTAAAATTAAAAAATAAATAAATAAATAAATGATTTTTAAAAAAGAAAGAAAAAATAAAACACATTCTAAGTTCAGGTGCAGAACCACAGGCTCTGACTTATTCCTTTGTGGATCTTGCCTCCTCTGAGAGGGAAAGCCAAACACTTCAAAATCAGGACTCAGGCTAGGGCCAGCTTGGAGAGCAGGGGCCAGTCTTGTCCACCAGCCCCCGCAGGACCGATATCTAGGTTGTAAGCAAGCCAAGTGCCCTGGGCTGGTCTGTGCCTGTCTGGGCCTCACCTGCCTCAACCTGTTCCCACCACCGACAGCACCGCCAGCCCCTCACACTGCCGTGTGCAGACACACCACACACGCTGCTTCCCCTGCCTTGACACCATCCTCCTCCTCTCTCCTGCTCTTCAACTCCCAGCTCAAAGGTACCTCCTCCAGGAAGCCTGTTGACACCCATGGGTGGTCACTCACTTCTGCTCTAGGGCTGCACACCACTTGGCCCCCTTCCTGCCTGGCCTGATCCCTCTGCAATCTTCCACGGACAAGTCTCTGTCTCCCATTCACATGATGCTTCCAAGTGGAGGCAGTGGGGGAGCTGCCCTATAACCAAGGACAAGAATCCCTCCTGAGCTGCCCAGGATTGGGTGTGCGTAGGGAAGGTGGTGGTCGGGTACAGGCAGTGCGGGGCCCAGCTCCTGGGCCACAGCAGGCACTCCACCAATGGGAGCTCCCCATTCACAGGGTTCCAGACACCCTCAAGGACAGAGGGGCATGGAACACAAAAATATTCCAAAACCTTCACTGCTGAACCCAGGGAGGTAGTGATCTGCCCCACACGGCTTTCAACTTTTCTGTATGCTTGAACATTTTCGTAATAAAACACTGAGGGAAAACAATCCTCAAAAGCATTCTCGATGACCTGCTATTCCTCCCCCTGGACCTACCACCTAATGCCAACCACAGGCAACTCCCACGTCTCATCTCCCTGTGTGGAAGTGGCCCTCTGCATTTTCTTGGGCAGAGACAGCAGCTCAGACAGCCTGGGGCTATTACTTGGAAAGTCTGAGTGGCTGGGAAGTAGCTGAGGCAGGGCTGCGACTCTGCCAGCCTGCTGCAGGGACAGGGCTAACTACTCAGGAGCCACCTGTGGGGGCCTGTGGGGTCTCCAGCACAAGGCCAGGGGCTGGAGAGAGGCGTTGCCAACCTCAAGGCAGCAGCCGTTTCCCGAAGCAAACAGAAGCACCCAACATTTGCCATAAGTGGCCTGGTGCATCCTGCTGGAATATCCACCCCTTGGAGGGCAGGATTCAAACTCCCATGGCCTTGTTGCCTCAGAGCTTCTGTTCAAGCCACTTAGTTGCAGCCTGGCCCGGGTCTGCCCTGGGTGGGGGCAGCACACTGACCTGGGGCTGCCTCCCTGCCCCACCCGTAGCCTCCTCTCCATTTCAGTTAGGTCAGTTCCTTCTCCCGTATTCCAGTTTTGCCGAACACCTGGCTGGCCTGTGTGGTTTTTTCTGCCGGTCTGTGGTAATTATACGGATGACACCTGACAAGCTCAGAATGGTGCACTTCCCAAGTTAGGCAAAGCGTTGCTCCTTCTTAAAAAAACAGAAAACAGACACAAAAGACTGGATCAGCTGTCAAAACAATGTCACAGACAAAACAGCTGACAAAGAGCCACCCAGCTGGCAAAAAACGCTGATGTCCCCAAATGCCTGACTCTGGGCCCCTTCAGCGTGACCTACCCCTCACACTCCCCCCATCAGGGCAAAGCCTCCTGATCTCTGCCAGGTGCAGCGAGCCTGAGTCCAGAAAGGGGAGGCGAAAACCTAACGTCGAAACAAGTAGGTCCCGACTTTATTTCACACACAGTGCCACTCGCTGCCTTCCTCAGCTCGGGTTGGATAAAGAAGCATCTCATGGTTTATTTTTCAGGTTGTAAAATAATAATTTCCCCAGTCTGTCAGATGGCTGGGAGAGCTTCGGAGACACACTCCCTCGTCTTTCTGTGGACTCTACCATCTGCTGGAAAATGAGAATCGCTGTCCTCACTCCCTTGGAGTTGAACACATTTTGTCTCACCAGGACAAGTCTCCCAGAGTATGCTGCAGCTCATTCCTGACTTGGGGACATCCTCCCCGGCACTGGACATAGGCTTTATCTTGGCTGGGAGAACAAGAACATTATTGAACCAAAACACGACACAGTATCTCCCTCCGCCCTGCCACCCTTTCTGCCAACTCAGAGATCAGAAAAGAGCCCTCTTAGCCTCACTCAGTCTCTCCACAGCCTTCTCCTCTTTGCTAAGAGGGGACAGGAGATCCAGCCTAAGTGCCCTCAGTCCCCCAGCCCCCGGCCCAGCGTTGGTGCTTCCTGGCTACTTTGAAGAACAACACATATATCGAAGCTCGGTGGGCTCCTGGCAGAACCCTCCTGAGGGTCACCTTCTGTGTCATCAGCCTGCTGCCCACTAGGACAAACCAGTCTCTGCTTCCCACCCCCTCATCGGTGGCCACCCCTGAGCTTGCCTCTGAACTGATGGGCTGCCGAACAATTAATGTCACCATGAACCCGTGAAGAATACTGGTTTTGGTAAATCAATAGAGCCTGAATGCCACTGAAAACCTCCCCCAGAGTGAGTCACCAACTCAGAGCATCAGAAAAACATCCTCTCCCAGTGATATGACAGCACTTAAGGGCTGGAGGGGACCAGAAAGCAAGGCAGGCCACTCCACTGGGCTTCCCCACCCCCACCCCCAGCGTTCTTACGCGATGTTTCCTTCTGCCAAGGAATTTCGAAGATCAAAGGCTGGAAGGGATCATCTCATTAAATCGTTGCCCCCTCTGCACTGCCACCCCATGTGACACCGGGAGCCCTGCCTTGGTGACAAGACTGCATACGGCAGGGTGGAAACCTTCCATCTGGGCTTTCTCCAGTGAGAGAGGCCAGGAGTCACCCGGGATACTGGGAGGTGGTATGGCCACTGGACATAGTGAAGGGCAGGTGGTGGGTGGATAAGAGCAGAGGTAGGCTGAGTGCAGTGGCTCACGCCTGTAATCCCAGCACTTTGGGAGGCTGAGGCGGATGGATCATGAGGTCAGGAGTTCGAGACCAGCCTGGTCAACATGGTGAAACCTGTCTCCAGTGAAAATACAAAAATTAGCAGGGTGTGATGGTGCACACCTGTAATCCCAACTACTCAGGAGGCTGAGGCAGGAGAATTGCTTGAACCTGGAAGGTGGAGGGTGCAGTGAGCCAAGATTGCACCACTACACTCAAGCTTTGGGCGACAGAGCATTACTCTGTCTCAGAGAGAAAAAAAAAAAAGAAGAAGGCCGGG
>PVKV010019325.1:0-42533 GCA_004027835.1 Alouatta palliata
TGTGTTGTGTTGCCTCGGAGGCCTCTGTTCTGTTCCATTGGTCTATATCTCTGTTTTGGTACCAGTACCATGCTGTTTTGATTACTGTAGCTTTGTAGTATAGTTTGAAGTCCGGTAGTGTAATGCCTCCAGCTTTGTTCTTTTTGCTTAGCATTGACTTGGCTATGCGGGCTCTCTTTTGGTTCCATATGAAGTTTAATGTGGTTTTTTCCAGTTCTGCAAAGAAGGTCATTGTAGTTAATTATAGCCTAATTCTGTTATTAGTATTTTCAGGGGTGAAGACTCTGTAAGATTTCTTTAATTATAGAGAGTCATTGTATGATGGCTCTCCCATGTGCTGGTTTTAGTAACAATGTGCTCAGTATGTGAACAACTTCACTAGTTCCTGAGCTGTCTCTTAAAGATTATCTCATTCCCCTGTAGCATGCACTTATTTAATTAATTAATTTATTTATTTATTCATTCATTTTCCTCCAGTGTTTTATTTATTGGTTTCATGGTTCAGGCTTCAAGCCAGTAGGGGAGGTATTTCTGGACAGTAATTACTGTGGCTAAAGCAGGCATGTAACCAAATTTTCAGCCTTGAGAGAAGTGGCTGGAGGAGCGCTCAGTGAGTTGCACTTGAGGTCTTATCAGGGGGAAGGATTGGAGCCACCTCAACTCCTAAGGCAGGTCAGCAGGAAAGTTATCCACTTATCAGACACACTCTTGTGCCAGTCTGCAGCTATTCAGGTTAGAATCAGATTTTGATTCTGACTTTTGTGCAAGCCTGAACCTAGAGGGTATTCTTCCTGTGGGGATACAGTGACGCTGATGTTTTCCAGAAAGTTTTGATGTACATGGATGGAATTACTTTATCAATAAATTATGCTTTAAGACAATGGGATCTTTATGTAAATAATTTCCATAATTTGCAGAACTAGAAATGTCACATGTTAGATATGCATATTCATTTAGATTGAAAGAAATTTATCTATCATAAAATTGTATAAGCCTGTGATTGTAATCCAACATCTTTTGTAGGACACATGCTCACACTTAATACCTTCTTTGGTGAATGCTATACTCTTTAGCACAAGTTCTGCACTGCACATAATCTCTTAAATGATTAATTAATTTTTACTCTAATTAAATTTATTGAGCAATCACTATGTATCAAGTATTAGGACTCCAGGAACAGGATATGAATTTCTCAGCTGCTAATGTGTCTGAACTTCCTAATCTGTTCCTGATACACATGATTTTCCTCCATATAAACCGGCTTTGGTTGACTTTGGCCTAAAGTAAAAGGTTGCCTTCCTCAGTGTTGAAGGATTCACCAGCGGTCACTAATGTTTACTTCAGCATTTACCAAAGTTCTCTGTGCACTTTTGGGTAGCAGAAAGAGAACATGTCAGTCTGCCCACGAAATTTCAGAATTTTTAATAAAACAAGATGAAGGAGGTTTGTTTACCTCAGGTCATTTATCCATAACTATAACTATGCTGTCCTTATATATAGTTTATATATAAGTTATATATATAGTTTATATAAACTATATATAAGGACAGCATAGTCATAGTTATGAATAAACATCTATATTTATAGCTGTAACTATAAATAATTATATTCATTAGGTGTATGTGTATGTGCATGTGTGCCTGCATGCTTATAGATTTCCAAAAAACCTGTTGCAATACCTCTTGAATTACTATGAACATAAATGCTTTTTTTTTTCTTTCTGTGAAGTGTTGTGAAGAACACTATGTTAGGAAAAGCTGTCTTAGGTAAATAATTTTGACAAGGCACAATAGACAGAAAAACTTTCCTGCTTGTTGGTTCATGAAATCCTGCACCTAGAAAATAGTCATGTGATCCGCAGTCCAGCCTGGGTAACAGAGCAGGACTCTGTATCAAAAATAAAAGAAAACGGTCATATGTATTTCACCTGATCCCCAGAAGCAACTTAAAATGAAGTGTTACTGCTGTTGTAACTAAGATTCCATGAAGGCAATACAAATAGCTGTCAGTTCTGGTGTGATAACTGCTGTTATTGCCACTAAAATATTGTATTCCCATTGCATAAATTCCACTGTATTGAGAAAATATAACTTTATTCCTGATATCTGGTTAATATAAATTTAAATGATTGTACTATCAAATACACATATTCTTTTTTCACAGTGAAGCATTCTCCACGATGAAAATACTAGACAATTCTTAGTATTGAACATATTATCCTTGTATTTCTGATGTCATAAAATATATATTTTGTCCCAGAATTAATGCTTATAAGAATAATATTTTGCTACTTAATACATATGAAAATATTTAACCAGGGATATAATTTTCTCTGCTGTTTTACATAGTGGTTTCACATTTGAATATATTTTGTCTGTTCAAGAAAAGTGAAACAAACCACCAAGAAATTATCTGATTTATTCATTCACTCAGAATTGGAACATAACCTATATAACTGCTATAAAGTAAAACTGATATATTCAATTAAATAATAAGTTGATTTTGATTATCCAGTGACAGACCTGTTTTTGTCTGTCAAATACAGGACTGTCCCCAAATATTTTCTTCCACAGTTCCCATAAATAGACTTTCTTTTGCTTCTCTAATAATTTTGTTTTTATCTCTATTACTACTTATGTAATAAATTATATTTGCCTATTCTAACATATTATATTCAGGGAAAAATTGATTGTTAATATAAACTGCAATCTTTTGTCAGTACAAATTACAGTCTTAAAATGATGAATTGATATACTAGATATTAACAATTACTTATTTAACTGCTGAAAATTTCTTTCAAATAACATACTTATCCAATTATTTATGTTTATAGATTCAGTACTTTAAAAGTGTAATTTTCTCTATTTTGTATATGTTATGACTACATATATGCCTATATATAATCTTCAAGATGTATTTTATTTTTATGGTAAGCTTATTGAATATGAAATCTAATTTTACAGATTATGTTTTTTGTAACTAGATATGAAGTTCTAACTTTGCAATTTTTTCATATATTTGTACATTTTTATAACCATGATTCTGTAATTCTATACTAATTTCAGATTTGATAATCATCTCTTTGCTTACTTTACAGTATTGTTTAGAAAACAGTAATACATGCTTAAAGGGCAATCAACTGAAGCCCTGCTCCTCTGAGCACTCCTCCAACCCTCAATCCTCTATCCTGCTCCACTTTGCAGAGCCTCTTCCTTTACTATCATGATATTTCACAGTTTTGGAAGCAAAAGTACCCATAGCTAGCAAGCAAATCTTATGATACTTTTTCCTTTGGTTAATCATGTAGCATTTCACCTTCTATTTGCTGTACATTGACGCTTTTCCAATTTAGACATCTGCTTTGCTATGGGGGTTCAGTCAGGGTGGTAGGAAGAGTTGTAAGAGAATTTATAAAGAAAGTTATAGAGAATAGTCACAAACCTTCTTGGAAGGCCAGAAGGTTTTATTAAACCTCAGGATAGAGTTATGGCTGAAAGCAGCCTAATCCACTTTCCTTGTGCAAATAACATAGAGTACAAACAAAGGAATGTAAGGGAGTTTATCTAAATAACTTGTTTACTCATGTAGTCCTAAAACTAACCTTTAATCATTCATGAGTTGGATGGCTTTCTCTGGGGGAGGGCAAACAGGTTTTTTTTTTTTGTTTTTGTGTTTTTTTTTTTTACCATAAATGGTGTTGGCTTTAGGCCTTGGAACCTGGCCTTTAAATTTTACCCTCTAATGGTGTTGACTGAAAGTCTTTGTCACTTAATGTGTGCTGAATTAAGGCCAGCAAGTCCAGTGAGTTAGGGTCACTGCTCCTAGCACTTTATAGCACTCTCCTTGAGTGTCTGTGAGTGGCCATGGACCCCTAGCCTGCTCTTTCACTGAATACTGGTGTTTAAGTGCATTTGTTCATCCATCTGTGGGTCAGACTCTGACACTTGACCATTCAAATATTCCTATGGCATAAGAGAGTTCTTCATAATTCCATTTTGTTAAAAAAAACTATATTTTATTTCAATGAAACCAACAGTATTGAAGAAAAAAATAAGGGTAAATCAAAAACATTTATAAAAAGTTGACAGTTTGAATTGAGAATGAGTAAGCAAGTCAAATACACTACAGGATTCATTGCGACCCTAAAATCACTCTTTATTCTGAATAGGGAAGTCTGAATTATTATTATTATTTTCATTCTAATAAACTACTTTCTAAGAATCTCCAATCATGACCAGGCCTTCCAGACCATGGCAATTTTTCCAACATATGGAATTAGAATTAGACTGCCATTTTTATCAATGTTGGAAAATATATTAATAAAAATTAACAAATTTTTAAACTTGGATTATATATAATTTTGAACTTGGATTATATTACATTTAGTAGTTAGGAATGACTAAGCAACTATATTAACTATACATGCTTATTTTACATCTTGGAATAAATCTGCTAATATTCTTTTCATCTTCTTTCTCTCCTTCTCTCTCTTGTCTAGTTAGCTGTCAAGTTCTATTTATATAGTGTCTGTAACAAACTAATCTTTTAAATTCCATATATGTATATTCTGTACCTTCATAAAACTATATTTGGTGTTTGCATAAAAACATTTACAGACTGTGCCCTGATACATTGTCCTATTTGAAGCTATATTTTTAATATAGCAAGAAGATAATATCATTACAATGGATAGTTCAAGTAATTTGACCACATAGCTCATTGATAGACTCTAATCACAGGCCTTTAGATTCAACCTAAGAGTGCTTCTGACAAACAAATTAGTTTCATTAAAATTTATGAGACTTTAATATTATGCATATATAATATTAAAACTTATGCTAAACACATGGCCAACATTATTCAATACGTCAACTCTACACAAACAAAATAATATCTTTATAATTAGCAGTTCTGCCAGTTAAAAAATAATTTGAGAATATATTAATGAACTAGTTAAAAGTTAGTCTTCCAAACCTTTCAAGTAATCTTTACAAACATGATTTAAATATTTTGATATTAAAGTATATTTAAATATTTCCCTATGCTGGACTTACATTTTTTTTCTTTTTTGACATGGTCGATTTAAATTTCATGCATATGCTTTGTTTTATTTTTACTTTTTTATTTATGAAATTTGCCTGCTTACAAAGAGTTTTATGGCAGTTCATTTTTCCCTTGTGTTTATCTGTGAAGATAAAACAAACATCTTACCTCTTTTATGACATATCTCTTCTTTACACTTACTGTCTATACCAAGCTTGTCTAACCCACAGCTCATGGGTCACATGCAGCCCAGGATGGCTTTGAATGCAGCCCAACACAAACTTGTAAACTTTCTTTAAAAATTATGAAATTTTTTGCAATTTTTTTTTAGTTTGTCAGCTATTGTTAGTGTTGCATATTTTATGTGTGGCCCAAGTCAATTCTGCTTCTTCCACCGTGGCCCAGGAAAACCAAAAGATTGGCCACCTTTGTTTTATGCAGTAAGTCTTCTTGTACTTTTATCTCAACAGGTATCTGATAATCTTAATAACAACCTTAGAATTTGTATTATATCCAATGAAAAAAATCACAGGGTACAAAGCAAAAAATATTGATTAGTAATTAGTTTTATGAAATCCAGTCTATGACTCAAGATATTTTGAACTTTCAATAAACATTGCTGTTTAGAAAAACATGGTCCATGGTCTATTCATTAGGAAGTTCATTTTAGCCTTCTCAGCTGTCCTTTGTGAAGTGTCTTCTGGGTTTCTGATTGAGTTTATTTTAGCTGTTACAGAATAAAGACAATGTGTTGTTTGCTTCTGGCCCTCATCCTTCAAGTATTTTGTCTCTTTTCAAGTCTATTGACAATTGAGAATTTGGCATTTCAGAAGCAAACTATAAATATCAATTTCTTTTTTTTTTTTTTCATTTTGAAGACATGAGCAGCTAATAATACTGCCCAACATATACATTCCTCAAAAGTCTATCATCTTAAGAATTGGAAATGTTATGAGTATGAAATTTTCTTGTTTATTATATCAGTGATTATTGCATCTTATTGGTTTTTTTTTTAAATTTGTATGTTATATGTTCATGTACTTTGAAAATTCTGGCTGTGATTTTGCTAACATGATGGCTATTTCAATAACATGATTTTAAGGTTATTTTATGTTTGCTAAAAATTTTATAATTTTTTCATAATGTTTGGAACTCCAACTATTTTTCTGAGTAGAGAATGAGATATTATTTTGTTCGCCAATATATCATATGATTCAAAATTTTGCATTAAATCTCAGGTTTCATAGTATATGAATTAAAGGAAAAACGGAGTAAGTTTAATAGGATTGAGACAAAGGAGTTAGCATAGTTTTATAAGACTTTTTGCAGTATAATTTTCACTACTTCTTTTTTATTTTGACCATTTTAAGAAACATGATTTTCATGGTTTTTATTTTAACCATTTTGATTACACTGACACAAAACCAAGAATATAATTTTAGAACATTAACTATAACATCAACTGAGTAAAAGCTACTATAGTACAATACATCAAAAAATATTTATTTATTTATTTATTTATTTATTTTGAGACGGAGTTTCACTCTTGTTGCCCAGGCTGGAGCACAGTGGCACGATCTCATCTCACTGAAACCTCTGCCTCCTGGGTTCAAGCAATTCTCCTGCCTCAGCCTCCCGAGTAGCTGGGACAACAGGCACGTACCACCATGCCCAGCTAATTTTTGTATTTTTAGTAGAGACGGGGATTCATCATGTTGACCAGGATGATCTCAATCTCTTGACCTCGTGATCCACCCGCCTCGGCCTCCCAAAGTGCTGGGATTACAGGCGTGAGCCACCGCATCTGGCCCAAAAGTAGATTTATTGTTGAAAATGCTATACAGTCAAACACTTGCTATGTCACAAATCTCTTTGTGGGGTAAACGTCTAAATGGCAATTTTATAACATAAATAAATATGCCATTAAAGTGTTTCTTTTTTACTTTTATAATGTGTCCGATTATCACAGAATATTACCTTTCACTGTCATACTAAAATTCACTAAAACTTAATTTTAGCATATAATTTTGACATATAACATATCATTTTAAGTCTCTGTTTGAAACAGGAGAGTTCCCTTATCCCCATCGCAGGGGGTGACAGGAGTATAGCTCACTTCTCAGGTGGCGGGCTGCTCAAACCCTTAGTGGAAGCATACAGATGAACAGGTGCAAATGTCGTGGGAAACACTTTTGGGCTCTGATCGCACTTGGCAGCGTCTAGGGGTGAGTGTTTACAACTCCCAAAGCCCAAGTGGGCGTGTTTAACAATGAACTCTTTCAGCTTGTGTTAGCCCAATAGACCCTCTGCCTTATTGCAAGGACAGGGAGCCAGTGTGGCAGCCTGAGTTCTTGCCCAGTGTACGGGAAGAATCAGATCACTAGTGGGCTGGAAGGTTAAGTGCAAGGTTTATGAGCGGTGGAGATGGCTCTCAACGAGATAGTTGGGGAGCCAGGAGCAGAAGATGGAGTGGGAAGGTAATCTTCTCCTGGAGTCCCGCTGCCGAGGAGCCGGACTCTTCTCTGACTGTCCCTGGCTGAACTCCCCTGGGATCTGAGTCATTCTGTCATTGCTGGTGTCTCTGGTGTCTGCTGACATGCTCCCCTTTTCCTCTTGATGTCCAGCCACTGTGTCTGTGATCACTTAAGGTCTCAGGTTTCTACGGCCACAGGAGAGGGGGCAAGGCCAGCCAGAGTGGTCTTGGCTAATGCAACATTTGGGCATGGAAAGAGGAGTGCCCGTTCTCTCTTAGGTTCCTGGGCACAGGCCCAAGGGTGAAGCCCTCGCCAGAGACCTTGCCCTTTGCTACCCAGCACTTCTCTGCCCCTGTTCCTGTATCACACCCAACAGATAATTTAAAACACTTATTTGTGCAAAGCATCATGTATGGCACAGGAGGTATAATGAAGAGTAAGGCAGCTTCTAGCTTCAATAAGCTCACCAAGGATGTGAGTAAATCAGTGTAAATCTCTGGTGTACAGCCAAGAAATAAATCTTAAGACTAATATGTCAGAGCCATTTTCCTTGAAAAAGAGCATTTTATTAATATTCAAACATTTGATTATTCTTAACAATTTTGTCAAAATTATCAGTGGATGTATACAGACTGAAGGAAATGAAATATATGATGATTATAGCCTTAAAATATGTGCTATGGAAACTCATCGGGTAAGCATGTTTTTGATCAAACCATTTCATTTACATTTTATATTTATTAAATTCTTTTTTCTTTGAGCCAGGCAAGAATCAATATGACTTACAAAATCATAAACATTTAAATATAATTATTTTGGATAAAAAGAGGTAAAGTGAAATAATTAATTGAATATTTAATTAATTAATTATAAATTATAGGAATCAAGAGAGATTCAAAAGAAGTGCATGTTACAATATGTATCTTTTGTGATGAAAAATAGGCTGAATATGAGCTTACTAACCACTTCAGTGAATTGCAAAAAATAAAGTATGTTGACAGTATTAAACAGTTAATACCTAACAGGATTTAAGAAAGAGAATTCTTTTTCTAGTACTGAGTTTTTAGAAAAACTTTCCATATGTGTGTATATGTATGTGTGTATGTGTGTGTGTGTGTGTGTGTGTGTGTGTGTGCATGTAGATGAGAAAAAGCAATATCTTGAATAACAATGCTGAAATAAAGGTATTTTTAAATTTTATTTTAGTGGGCTTTTATCAGGAAGAAGATAACCAATACTAAAAAAAAAAGATGTTGAGAATGATTCAGATTTGGAGAAGATAAAAATAATAACCCCATCAATAGCGTAATCCTGCGGTGGACCACCTAGACCTTGCAATGAATATTAGACAAGGACAGGAATATGTGCATTACACATCTCTCAGTCAATCCTTTGTGAGCATTACTTATCCATTATAACCTTATATTATGATTTGAGTATTTTGAGGTTCTATTCCCTGGAAGCAGCCTGAGAATGCTGACACTATTTGACTTCTCATAGCAAAATTCAATAGGGGAAAATTCTTAGGTATCAAAAAATCAATTGAGGTAATATAACTTATTTTCTTGAAAATTAAGGAGACTATTAAGTTCAACTACAAAAGATCATTGTGTAATATTTCAAAGTTTAAAAAATATGTGTGTATGTACCTATTGTGTGTGAACAGCAGTAGTCAGTTTATGAACTTCAGTGGAACCTGGCAGAAATGTAATCTCTTTAGGCTATTTTCTGCTGAACATTATTTAATACATGAAACCATTTGAAAGATTTATATCTTAAAATCACAATAATATACAATTATGATGCAAGGCAATTTGAATGTTAACATGAATTTGGCAATAGACCAAGTGATTTTTGTCACCCCCAAAATGTTCATCATCTGTGGAGGGCAAATATCTCACCACCTGTTATATCTTTGATTTTTGATAGAATAAATAAAGAAAATTTTTTTTTCTTCTTTAAGATGCTAGTTTTGGTTCTGTAAATAAACTCAAGTTACTATATTTAAAAGTTTCTTTAACAAATGTACACAAACACACACACATTCATTCTTTAAAAAAAAAAAAAAAAAAAAAAAAACCTTTTCTAACAAGCAGAATTGAATTGATGTGTGATCTTGATTGAATGTGTTTCCAAAATTTTTGTATTGAAACCTAATACCCAATGTGATCGTATTAAGAGGTGGGGCTGTTAACCAGTGATTAGGTCATGATGGTGGAACACTCATGAATAGGACAGATGCCCTTATAAAAGAGGCCTCTGAATGATCCTTTTTCCCTTTGCCATGTGAAGACACAGCCAATGAAAAGACACAATCTCTGAACCAGAAAATGGGCGCTTGGCAGACACTAAGTTTGCCAAATTTGATCCTGAACTTCCCAGTTACAGGAACTATAAGAAAAAAAAAAGTCTGTTGTTTATAAAGTACCCTGTCTGTGGTATTTTGTTATAGAAGATCAAATAGACTAAGGCAATGTGTATTAATGTTCTATTGTTACATTAATTGTAAATAAAACATAGTACATAAAAAGGGATTTTTAAAAAAAATTTGAAACTTAAATGCTATTTTTATGTTGACAAATTATAGGTGTAATATGTTTACAGGGTACAAAGCAGTATTATGATTTTTATCATAATGTGGAATAGTGAAATTAAATTCATTATACATTCCTCACCTCAAATATTTAACAATTTTGTGAATAGGACATTTGAAATTTTCCCTGAGTAAAATTTATATGTACAATAATCAACTATTAGCTATATTCACAATGTTGGGTATTAAAGAAAAGAAAAAATTAAGAAATCAAATTTGAAATGCATATAAATATGAACTTCACTTATTAGCATATATCAAGATATAACAGATATTCAATATCACATTTATCAATCTGGAATAAAGTACCAAATTAGCAAAAGTGTCCCAGGTTTCTATGTGTGCCCTACTTACAGATATGGTATTTATACAACAAATCATTTGGTTTAAGACTACCACAAAGAAACTGTTTATCACTGGCAATCTGGAGAATTTTTTGGTAGGGAATAATGGTTCATTGATTATATTGTAAGCATAAGTAATTGTAGTTACCAAATAGTCTGAAAAATATTACATTAATAAATGAGTAAAGAAAGAATAAATAACTTCTTAGAAATTAAATGATCTTAATCAAATGATTAGAATGAATATCATGTAAATTCCATTTGAAGAGAGCAGTAAAGATACATAAAGAAATATGAAGTTTATCAATGTTTTACCTGCAAATTACTTTTAAGTTTCTTACTTTAACTTTTTATTTTTTAGCATTTCTTCCCTTTTTTCATTTCTTGTGTATGCTGCAAATCTCTATGTGTGACTATATGTTTTTCCAAGTGAAAGTGGCTCTTGGTCTTGTAAGAAATTTTGGCAGACAGTAAGAAAACTTACAGTCTTCAACTCATTCACTATGTTGACTGCAGCAATGAATCCAAGTTCTCTTGACCTTGGCTTTGTCAGCTATACAACAAGAGATTTGTATCGTGTAATTTATGAAATCATTCTTACTTTTACAATTCTGTGACAATCTATGAATTTATTTTCACTTCTTTTAATAGCATTGTGTCATTGAGAATCTCTTGAGGAAAACTTTCTATTTTAAATCTCCTATTTTTTGTTGTTGTTGTTTTTACTCTAATTCTTTCAAACACTCAAATGTTGAATAGCTAGTTGACGGAGTTTGATTAAGTTTGAGAAGAAACATGTTTCTCTTCTTTTTTATTATTTTTCAAATGTTAACTTCTTCCTGGGTCTCTGAGAATCTTAGTAACATGTATCTGTTACTACTTAGATATTATACACGAGAAATAGCTACCATACTTTCAGTGCTAAATGACTTTCAAGTACTGTGCAGGCACCTGTAAACCTTATGTTTAATTCTTACAGCTATTCTGAAAGAGTGATATTTATTTACACTTCAGAAATTAAGAAACCAAGACTGGAAAGAGTTTAAAATTTTGCCCAGAGCCAGACGTCTTTAAGTTGTAGGAATCAATTTAAACTTAGGCCTGCCTCATTCAAAAGTTATTTTTCTTTCTAGTACATCATATGAATTTAAGAGTCACTATTAAAAACTGAATGCATAGTCTTAAGACATTTGTTGAAGAATTTAAAGGCAAATAATTTACATTTATCAAATAGAAATAGTTTATTTACATTTTTTAGAGTCACAGAATAATTGTAAATGTTTCTTCTAACACCTTAACTAATATCCTAGCACTAGAAAGCAGTGATGTAGGCCGGGCACGGTGGCTCACACCTGTAATCCCAGCACTTTGGGAGGCCGAGGCGGGTGGATCACGAGGTCAAGAGATCGAGACCATCCTGGTCAACATGTTGAAACCCCGTCTCTACTAAAAATACAAAAATTAGCTAGGCACGGTGGCACGTGCCTGTAGTCCCAGCTACTCGGGAGACTGAGGCATGAGAATTGCTTGAACCCAGGAGGCGGAGGTTGCGGTGAGCCGAGATGGCGCCATTGCACTCCAGCCTGGGTAACAAGAGCGAAACTTCATCTCAAAAAAAAAAAAAAAAAAAGAAAGCAGTGATGTATGTCTAGTAGAAATATGTGACTGCATTAAAATTTTCCCCTAGGTATATTTAGAGATGGAAAAAAGTAATAGGTAATAATTGATCTAACAATATATTTATTAAGCCCAGTATAGCCAAAATACTTTTCAATATGTAATCAATAAAAAAATTGTTAATAAAATAATTTACATTTTTCCTTTAATACTCTGTGCATATTTTATACTTATATCATAATTTGGGCTAAAACATTTCAAGGGTCTGATAGCCACATGTGACTGACTATAAGTTATAGTAATGAATAGGGTAAATCTAAAGTCATATTTCATATTATTTTATCAACAGCATAGGCCTAAAGTCATGTTTGATATTACTTTATCAAATTAATTTGGTATTGTTATAAAATATAAAATACTATGTCACAATAAATGTTTCAGTTTTTCTTTGATATTTTTCCTGATTATTAGAATATACTATTATTCAAAGAAAAGGAAAAGGAAGAGAGAAACATCATATGGTACAAACTTGAATTAAAAGAAAAGGTTTATTCATAGCTTGATTTGATGAGTTTCTGTAATACCTTAATTGTATCAATAGTTCATCCCACTAGAACTAGTTTTATTTGTTCTAATCTTTTGGACTCCTACTGATGAAATAATAATGGCTTTGTTTCTCTGCATTTTTTCATTTATGGCTTCATTTCTTGGTTCTCGACTCAATATAAACTAGAAAATACTATGAAGAGTATTCATTAGAAAATAACTGTCAAGTAGGTATGTTCCAATTTAGTCATCAAATATATGTTGTCTGTAAAAACCATCCCTCAATTTCAAATTGTTAAATGTTAATTCAAGTGGTTATTTTTAGGGAACATTGGTTCTGTGCTTTTTAATTTGGTTGTGAATTGAATAAATGGGTGTTCAGCTTTTAACTCTGTTTGAGTCTTAAAGTGCCACATAAATGGTGTAAACCACCTTCATTCAGTTCAGTCACACTATGTTATTCCAATTGAATACCATAATTGCATTTTTTCCAGTGTACCTATTTCTAATGGCCCAGATCCTTTTCTTGAGGCAAGTTATTCATGGAAGAACCTCTTTAAGGTTAACTGCTGTTTTTGTCATTTAAATATTTTTAGTCTTTTCTTCTTAAACCCACAAAATTACTCTTTGTCTTAAACTCCCCTCTTCCAAAGATGGATATCTACAGAGGCAAAATGGATTTTTCAGTTTAGATAGCATCATTTACCACAGCCTTTGTAGCACTCCAATATTTTGGGGTAGGGGTGTAATCTAACTATGAATTATACTAGCAATTTATGCCATTTAAGAGCCAGCATGTTCCTTTCTTGTGCATGGTTTCTGTGTAAGCATTCTACAGCTACTCACAGAACAGCATCCCTCCTCATTAACAGCCACAACATAAACTTACCTCTGTGCAATTGAGAGTGGAGCAGGATGGGTGTATCCTGACTTAAGAAGGCGTTTACCACATGAGTGTCAGCCTGCTATTTCTCAGGTGAGTCCTGCTGTCTTTAGTTTTGCTTTCTTTTTTCTAAAATATCTAAAAGGTTGACAGCAAGTAAATACTATCTGTTTCTCAAGTACTCAATATAATAAGTAACATGCAGATAGACGGTAGTCACAATCATCTTTCAGAAGGATGAAGATTGAGGGTAAGATCCAGCAGTATGATTTGGGGTCTGAAGATGTAAATAGAAAACAAAAACATACACTATCTTCTGTGTACCTTTCCACTTTCTACATGCTATATATCTTTAACTCCTTTTCCTTAATATGCTTTCATCAAAGTCAAAAACTTCTGTGTCTAAACACTGTCATTAAAAAAAGGTTTAAAATATACCATTTCTACAGCTTCTGCTAAGAATGAGCAGCTTTTCATCCCGTTCACCGAAGTTCTAGTGCTTTTCCAGTATTTTTGTCAACATTTCTGAATGTTCGACATGGAAGGAAGAAAATAAACTAACAAATGAGAGTAAAAAAAAAATTACTCACATATGATCCTTCATTCTACTCATTTGTGTGAATGTGTTAACTTCTTTAATAGCACCTTTTTAGGTGCCCTGTAAAACCTAAAGCCTTGAATGTCATAGGCAGTCAAGAAATACTTCACGTAAGTTGTGTGAAATTACCGTAAGGCTCAGTAGCCCTAGCTATTCTAAGGATAGTGTTTACTGTGGGAAAAAAAGCCAGGTTTATATCTCAATCTTTCTGTAGGGAAATCATCAAGTTGTTTAGTTTGCCGCTGACTTCTTGCTGTGTTTGGTTCACATGGTCTCTCTTGAATCTTGGCACAGTCTTTCTTCTAACACTTGGTTTCCTGGTGCAACCTTAAAGTTCAACACCTGTTCCTCTCAAACAAAAATAAAAGTTAATGTAGACAAATCTCACGATTTCCTGTTCCTATTAGAAAAATACATCTCCCAGTAGCAATTCCCAACAAAGTTAAAGAAACTAAAAGCTAAATTAATGTTTTAAATGTTTTCATTTTTATATTACTTAAAAGAATTATATTTGTGAGAGCATACTTTCAGAAGAAAATTGTTAGGCTTTATATTTGACATATTCAAAACTCTCAAATTGTCTCAAACCCTCTTATTTTCAGTATCTGATGTGTTCATAGCTTTCATGTATCTCTGAAACCCAGTGAAATAATTTTTAAAAGATGAAATTTGTTTAATGTAAGTAAAGAATGTAACAAATTGTTTCTTCAAATATAGCATATATTAGAAACTACTTTTATAAATATACCAGATACAAAATGGTTTTCTTTTAAATAAATCAGTTCAATCCTTAATTAAAAGACAAACAGTGCCAGGAGCAGTGGCTCACACCTGTAATCCCAGCACTGTGGGAGGCCAAGGCAGGCGGATTGCTTGAGTCCGAGACCAGCCTGGGCAACATGGCAAAACCACATATTTACTAAAAATACAAAAAACTAGATAGGTATAGTGATGCACACCTGTGGTCCCAGCTACTCAGGAGGCTGAGGTGGGAGAATCACCTGAGCTCAGGAGGTCAAGGCTGCAGGGAGCTGAGATTGTACCATTGCAGTCCTGCCTGGCCAACTGGAGAGAGATACTTTCTTAAAAAATAAAATTTTTCAAATATTAAAAAATATAGGAGAAACAGTTTTCTATAAACATGGAACATGTATATCTTAGCATATAATAGCCCTCAAAGCAAAATAACCCCAAATAGTTAATATTTTTTCTTGCATACAATAAAATTATCTTAAACTATAGGTAAAAATGCAGCCATCTGAAGCTCAAAATCAACTTGCATATTAAGATTTATTTTTATTCTAAATTCAAATGTTCTTGGAAGGCTTCTACACTCTAGTTAGCTACAGTTCCCTGGACTCCCTATAATTTGTAACAAAGACTTTACACATTTAATCCACCTGGCCTTTGAAAACTGAGAGTGTATTTGGCCTGCCTTAAGCTTAAGAGCAGACATTTTCTCAGTAAAACTGTTTGGACAGAGTTTGGAGTCAGTTTTATCTCCAGTAGCTCCAGCAGCAACAGGAGAGTTCTCCAGCTACAGGGAAGCCATTCAGCAATCGATCTGCATGTTTAAAATATTTAATACCAAAAGCCAGTATAGAATTAGGGCATTGGAGGTAAGCCAATGATTTTATGTGCATGTTATCATATTGTAGTTTAGGCCATGATACTCTCCCTTGTTAAATGAGATGGGCTTTTGCAGTTATGCATCCAGCAACATACTGTCAAAGATAAATAATTTCAGACATTAATTAAAGCAATAGGGGTGGGCTTAACTCAGGAACACTATTGTAATAAGGAAAAGAGTCCATCATGAACTGAACCTACATCCCAGCAAACAAAGGCAGGAAACTTTTTACAGGCGTGGATGTGCTAAGGGAAAGGTATTGACTGATATGAAGGGGCCAAGTTCATGTGACCAGGCCACCTGGATTTGCTTATTGGGATGAGAAACAACTGTTTGTCTTTATAGAAAATTGAAGTTAGGTGACCACCAATAGTAGGCCTTTATACTTTCACCAGAACTGGGAGATAGATGAAAAGAGTCAATTCTCTAACTATCACCATTTCAGATACGGCTCTCAGGTCTTTGAGGAAACAGTTTTGGTTGATAGGTTTGCATCTCAAAACACAGAGGATCAGGTTTGGTGGCTCACAGCAGTAATCACAACATTTGGGAAGGAGGTTGGAGGATCGCTTGAGACCAGCCTGAGCACAAAGCCAGACACTGTCTTTACAAAAAATTAACTGGGCCTGGTGGCACGCTCCTGTAGTCCCAGCTACCCAGGAGGCTGAGACAGGAAGATTGCTTGAGGCAAGGAGTTTGAGGTTACAGTGAGCAATGGTTGTGTCCCTGCACTTCACTCCAGCCTGGCTGACAAAGCAACACTGTCTTAAAAAAAAAAAAAATAGCAGAAAAAGGATTGATAATTGCCAGATTTCTAAAGTAACTTCCCTGTTGGGAAAAGCAGCAAAGGAGAAGGGACTTACAGAGTGTCTACATAAATTGGTTATGAGAAACATATAAACAAGCGACAACAAACTGCGGAAGGCTGCAGGAGGCCTCTGAGGAGGAAGGCCTCTTCATGCCTCATGTTCTGGTGCAGGGTGACCTCAGCTCTGTTACCATAAACATTATGCTCAAGGACTAAAACCCCTTCATAGCACTGTGACATAGCCAGACTTGTAGGCTCCTTGTAAGGCCCGAGTTTCTACCAGCTGCACATAGATAATAAGCTAAAGATAACCACATGTTCTTGTTTTGTGAAACTCCCAAACCACCACTGTTATCAATCCTTAGAATGATACACCAGTTCTGGCTCACTGATTCACTCCACCATCATTCTACCTCTACCCTATAGATCAAATAATGTGAATGATCAGAGCTCAGGGCCTTCACTGTCTCCTCCAAAGTAATGAGTAATGGCCCCCCGGTCCCACTATTTCTCTTAATCTGTCTTTTTCTCATTCCTTTGTTGCCACCGAACACAGGGTACTCACAGGTGATGTAGAGCTGGCCCCTTACATTGTGGTGCCAGACGTGGGGCTCATGGATCACTGCACTTCCCTAATAGGGGATTGAGGCAGGTATCTACCTATCACCAGGTTTTAGCTGGAGCAAACAGGACATTTTCCTGGCAACACTGAACTTTCTCAGGCAGATATTTTAAAGGCGGTCATCTGAGGAGTACACAGCTGTCTGCTCTAGAAGCCATGCTAGAGCATGGCCACGCATCACAGTGCAGAGATTAGGATGGGTTTGTACTACATTAAGAGTTCCGTAGTTCTCAATATTTTGTTATTTGTGTATATTTGCCTTTGTTGGATGTTTTTCATTCATTATATTTTATTTGACTGATGTATCTCGATTTTAGTTATGACTCACAACTACAAAAGAAAGTGAGGGTGGGACTGGATTAAATATAAAGTGATAGTGTATATATATTTTTCCTGTAACTGTGCATCTGTGTATTCTTAAGAAAAGCAGTCTCACCACTATATAGGAAATAAGGAGTGAGCAGGATACTCCTAGAGTCTCACCTGAGTGTCAATGCTAACTTACTGTGTGAACTGGGAAAATATTCTTAGTGTTTATGTCTCTTCCCTATGATCCAATAGGTGAGGAGAGTTTGATTAAATAATGTCTAAAAACATTTTGGGCCTCTAAAACTCTGTGAAGGTATATGTCTAATTTAATGACATTATCAATTATGTCTAAATACTATAAAGTATTTAGCTGTTTAGCATGCCAGAGGATGCAGTATTTTCCTAAACTTTCATATGTAAGTCAAGCATGACGGCTTTATGGAGATGGCTTTTGCAGAAAGCAATTGTGGAGGCATTTCTCACTTCAGAATATTTGAGATCAGTCACAAGGATACCCTAAATTCATTCAGTTATTTTGAACATTTCATTCTGCACTTCCTGTATATGACATAATTTATTTTCAAGCCACATGTTCAAATTGAGATACATTATTCATTCATTTGTTCAGTGATTCAGTTGTTTACTTAGTTGTTTCTTATTCCATAGCTTCTTAAAAGTTTACCAGTTGTCTCATAATATTTTACTGAGTACAGATGGAGAACATAAGAGTTCCCACTATATATACTCAAGCTTATATATAAAAATATTTACAACATAAAATATGGACAATCACTAAATTAACTTCACTTTGCACTAGTCATTTTTAAAATTTACTCAAATAAGAAAATTATTTTAATGCTGTAATTTTGAGGATCTGCTTCATCTAGCAAATTTAAACATAACTATGTATTAGCTAGCTTTGAATAGCATGTATTTTTTTCTGATTAGAAAGTCATATATAGTTATTGCAGAACATTAGAAAATATGGAAAACATGAAGATATTTCAATAAAGATATAAATAAAAAGGATAGGATGATGTTACACGCTAAACTCTTTGTATTATTTTTAATTTCAAAGTAAATAACACAATCTTCAGAACACTGTTATATATTATCAGTCCAAGAACTGTAACTACATACAGTCTTCCTAGTAAGCAATATTTAAAAGAACAGCTGGTCTCAAAGGCACACATTGGATATGTCAATCCATTCTATATATATTTCCCATATTTTTATACAGCTGTAACAATTTTGTTTTTATTTATATGAATTTCTCAGTGTATATCACTTCTCTGAAATCTACACATTCACAATTAAGCCCAGCAAGTGGTAATTCTCATTACGACTTATTTTTCACTTATCTTGACCCTTTCTATATAGGTTTGATATTGGCTGTCAATCACTATTTAGCTTTTCATGAATCAACATTGCTTTTTCCCAGATAAACTAACTTTTCTTTTGTATGCTTCTCAGATCAGGACCGTGGACAAGAAGATTTGTAAATGCACTCTCTCTATATATGTGTGTGTGTGTGTGTGTGTGTGTATTTCACTTTAAGTTCTGGGATACATGTGCACAACTTGCAGGTTTGTTACATAGGTGTCATGGTTGTTTGCTGCTCCTTTCAATGCCTTACCTAAGTTTTAAGCCGTGCATGCATTAGCCATTTGTACTGATGCTCTCTCTCCCCTTGCTCCACCTCCAAAAGGCCCCAGTGTGTGTTGTTCCTCTCCCTGTGTCCATGTGTTCTCATTGTTCAACTCCCACTTATGAGTGAGAACATGTGGTGTTTGGTTTTCTATTTCTGTGTTCGTTTGCTGAAAATAATGGTTTCCAGTTCCCTCCATGTCCTTGCAAAGGACATGATCTCCTCCCTTTTGTGGCTTCATAGTATACGGTGATATATACGTACCACAATTTCTCTATCCAACCTATCAATGATGGACATATGAGTTGGTTTCATGTCTCTGCTACTGTAAATACTGCTGAAATAAACATATATCTGCATGCATCTTTAGAATAGAATAATTTATATTCCTTCGGGTACAGAACTAGTAATGGAATGTATACTTGTGTATGCTTCATGAATTTCTTATGATGCATTTTCAGCTTTATCAAAGTTGTTAGCTTATTTACATTGGGCTAGAACATGCTCCTTTATCTCAGCAAAGTTTGTTATCACCCACCTTCTGAAGCCTACTTGTTTAAGTTCATCCATTTCATCCTCCTTCCAGCTCTGCTTCCTTGCTAGAGAGGTGTTACAATCATCTGGAGGAGAAGAGGCACTCTGGCCTTTTGGGTTTTCAGTGTTTTTTCATTGATTCTGTCTCATCTTCATGAGTTTGTCTCGTTTTGATCTTTGAGGCTGCTGACCCTTGTATGAGGTTTTTGTGGAGACTTTTTTTGTTGATGCTATTGTTGTTGCTTTCTGCTTGTTTTTCTTTCAATGGGAAGTTCCACTTCTGTAAGGTTGCTGGGGTTTGATGGGGATTCACTTCAGGCCCTGTTCATCTGGTTCACTCCCACGCCTGGAGATGTCACTCAAGGAGGCTGGAGAACAGCAAAGATGGAGGCCTGCTCCTTCCTCTGGGATCTCTGACCTCTAGGGGCATCAATCTGATGTCAGTAGGAACCCTCCTGTATAGGATGTCTGATAGCCCCTGTTGTGGAGGTCTCACCCAGTTCAGTGGCTTGGGAAGCAGGACCCATTTAACAAGGCATTTTTGCTGTCCCTTGGTTGAAGGAGTATGCAGTACTGTGGGGAAACCCACTTGTCTGGACTGTGCAGATTCCTCAGAGCTAGGAGGAGGAAAGACAATCTGTTGGTCTGCAGAGACAATAGCCAGCCACTCCCCACTAGAGGCTCAGGACCAGAGAGATCAGAATTCTGTCCCTGAGGCCCTAACTTGAGTTGGAGTTCCTGCAGGGAGGTCCTGTAGCTGCAGTGTTGACTGCCATCCTTCCTACAAGGAGCTCAGATGGCTTAGAAGGCAGCTATAGCAGTGGTGATGGCTGCCCATTCCCCCAGGAAACTGACAGGCTTAGGTCAATTCTATTCCAGTGGCTGTTGAGAATCTGCTCTGCTCTATGGTTGAGACCTAAGGCCCTGGTGGCGTGAGCTCCTGAGTGGGATCTTTCAATCCATGGGTTGCACAGCTCCATGGCAAAAGCACAGTTTCCCAGGCTGGATACCATTCTCACTCACTGCCTCCCTTGGGTGAGGGTTGGGGGCTCCTCTCTCCCATGTAGCTCTCAGGTGGGCCGCAGCACCACACTGCTCTTCCTTCTTCTCCGTGCGTCACACCAGTCACCTAGTCAGTCCCAGGGACAGAACCTGGATATCTCAGTTGTTGGTGCAGGATTTGCACACTGTTTGGGATCTTTCACATGGAAGCCTCTAATTGCTGCTGCATCTAGTCAGCCATCTTGGCCCCACCCCAAATGCTATATCCTTTAAGGGTCTGATGACAAATCTCTAAGTCTTCTATACAGAAGAATGAAGTCATGAGACAAAGAACAACAAAGAACTTTTCACTCACTAAGAAAAGATGTATTTTTACCAACAACTGAGTTCCAGGAGGTTTAGATAATTGTGAAAAGTGGAAAATACCAGGTCCATGCTCACATTTTCTTCACAAAAGTTTGGAGATAATGCAGGGCAAAATATATGCCAGTTGCACATATTTTTAGACTAATTTAAAATAATTAGAACAGAATGCATATTCTATTTTGTGAATATATTTAAATATATATATATATATTTTAAGTCCAGGTGTTTGTTGAGGTACTTGGGTCTTTGGAGGAAATTAATCATGGTATGTTTTATATGAGGAGGTAAAATGCTCCAGAAATACTCAGAAATAAAGAGCCACTGAATAAATAAAGTCAAAATCCAAATTGCATATTTTCATTTAGAACGGTTAGAGGTTCATAGTGATCCAAAGCAAAAGACAATATAAACATTTTTATTGGTCATAATTATTATTTGCTGAGAAGAGTCTCACTCTATCTTCTTATAATATTTGGTGCATATATTTATTATAATATTGGTCATGTGTTTTGGATAAAAATGAATGTAGATTCCATATACTCGCAATGGTAAACAGATCATGGCCATCACAAAGTAGGATGATATTTCACTGTGGGTCTAGCCTGTAAGATGACTGGTAACTAGCTGTGTCACAGAATTATAAAAAGTAAAATTGTATATTTTAAATCTTTTACAAATTTCTTGACATATAGTAAGTAAACATTCAATAAACTGTGGCTGTTTTTACAGAGAGAGCTTTTTTAGGTTATAAGTGTCCTGCAAGTTTTTCTCTTTCTCTAAAAAACTAAAAAAACATAAGCTATTCTAGAAGAGTTTTAAAGATAAACAATATATACAGCAAAACCATTCTCTGGGAAATTGATAGCAGCATTAGACATTTGGCAAACGGAATCAGACCTCAGCTAGTTCAGTGCACTTAAAATTGATGAAAAAGAAATTAAGAAAGCAATCCCATTTACCATAGCTAAAAAAAACGACAAAGTATAAATTTAACCAATAAAGTGAAAGATCTTTACAATGAAAACTATAAAACACTGATAAAGAAATTGAAGAGGAAACACATACAAAATGAAAAGACATTTTATGTTTATGAATTGGAAGAATTAACATTGTTAAAATGACCATACTACCCAATGCAAGCGACAGATTCAATGCAATCCCCATCAAAATGTCAATGACATTCTTCACAGAAATAGAAAACAAATCCTAAAATTTGTATAATTTGAAATCACAAGAGACCTGGTATAGACAAAGTAATCTTGAAACAAAACAACAAAATCTGACTTCAAAACGTACTACAAAGCTAATGTAATCAAAACAGCATGGTGCTAACACAAACACAGACACAAAGACCAATGAAACAGAATAAAAATCCCAGAAATAAATCCACAGATTTACAAACAATAGATTTTCTACAAAGGCACCAAACATACACTGAGGGAAAGGACAATTTCTTCAGTAAATGATTCTGGGAAAGCTGAATATCCGTATGCAGAAGAATAAAACTACACCTCTATTAACATAAAAAAAGCAGCTCAAAATAAATTAAAGCCTTAGATGTAAGTCCTGAAACTCCTAGAAAAAAACAGGATAAATGCTTCAGAACATTGATTTTTATGGATAAGACCTCAAAAACACAAGCAAAAAGAAAAATAGACAAATGGCGTTATATCAAAATAAAAGGATTCTGCACAGCAAAGAAAGCAATCAACAAGGTGCAGAGACAAGCTACATAATGGGAAAATATATTTGCAAACTAGAGATTAATATCCGGAATATACACAAGGATCTCAAACAACTTAACACCAAGAAAAAAAATAAACTGCTTTTAAAAATAGGAAAACGATCTAAATAGACTTTTCTTGAAAGAAGATATACAAATGGCTAACAAGTATATTAAAAAATGCTCATCATCACTAGTCATCTGGGAAATGCAAATCAGAACTATTTTGCAATATCATCTCATGCCAATTAGAATAAATATTGTCAATGTTATGAAAAATAACAAATGCTGGTGAAAATGAAGAGAAACAAGAACTCCTATACATTCTTGGTGAGAATGTAAATTAGCACAGACATTGTGAAAAACCTTATGAAGTTTCCTCAAAAAATTAAAAATAAAACTACCATACAATCTAGCAATCCCACTACTAAGTACATAACCAAAGAAAAGAAATTTGTATGTCAATGACATATATGCACTTTCATGTTTATTGCAGTACTAGTCACAACAGTCAAGATACAGAATCAACTTAAGGGTCTATCAACAAATGAATAAATAAAGAAAATGTGGTGTTTATACACAGGAGAAAATAGCCATAAAAAAGAATAACACCCTGTCATTCACAGCAACATAGATGAATCTGTAGGACATGATATTAGATGGAATAAGCCAGGCACAGATATAGAAGTAATGCATGTTTTAACTTAAATCTGGAAGCTAAAATGTTGTTGTCATAGAAGTAGAGAATAAAATAAGGCATACCAGAGTTTAGGAAGAATAGTGTGGAGAGGAGGATAGGAAAAGTTTGGCTAACAGATACAAAATTACAGCCAAACATGAGGAATAAGTCTAGTGTCCCATATCACTGGAAGGTGATTATAGTTAACACTGGTTTGTTGTAGATTTTCAAATAGCTAGAGAAGATTTTATTTCCAGCACAAAGAAATAATAAATATTTGGGGTGATGGATATGTTAATTACCCTGATTTGATTATTACACACTGTATTCATTTATTGAAATATTATAATGTACCCCATACAGAAGAATAATTTTGGGTCAATTAAAAGTAATCATAAAATAAAACAGACAATTATAGACAAACACTTTATGAAGAGTATGTACTTAAATTATGATTTTTATATTATAGACCAAAAAGACAAAAATGTCTCTGTCATTATGTTAACTTCCCAAAAGAACAAGATGCTCATTCTAAAGTAGGGCTTTGTCATAAAGAGCACTGGGCACTAAATAAGCGATTAGAGGGAGATAACAGTACACTGCGAGTTCAAAGTCACTTAAGGCCTGGCAGATACTTCTGACAATCATTCCCCTACAGATAAGCAAATGTCTATTAAATATTTCAAGTTAGTATATGCATATTTTTCTCTTTATGTAGGTTTATTAAAGTTTTTGTTTTTATAAAAAGATGGTGTAATTTCAATAACCCTCAACTATATATATATATATATACACACACACATATGTATATATATGTACATACCCAAAATTTATACATCTACCTGAAAGACTTTTCCGAAGATTGTACAAGATAACTATCAATCCCTAATGAATGTACAGCTAAACACCTGCAGCCACTATTCTCATAGTCAGTTTTGGACAGATATCTTTTTTGGTTTGCCAGCCATTTCAAAAGTCCTCCCTTTCTGTAAAGGCTGACGGTGAACCCTACATTCTCTGTTAATGTTTGTGTTCAAAGAATTGTGGAGAGTGGTGAAAGTTTGAGAAACTACTATAATCTCAAACAAAATTACACAAAAAAGGCACCATGGGGGTGACACTCTCACCATGACCACAGGTTCTTTATGAAAGATGCCACGAAAAAGCTGAAGCTGCTTGTCCCAAAAGACCGGATGTGACTCCATGTGCATTCATTTATCTGAGATTTTTGTATCTCCACATTAATTTACCATTTTAATCATAGATTTGTTAATTATTTTAAGCAAATTTTATTTTTTCTTTTTAAATAATGGTTATGTAAATAAGACTCATTTCGTTAATTATGGGTTTTAACCAATATTCATTTGTGTGTGGTTACACTATTAACATTTTTAATCGTTGGTTTTTTTTTTTTTTTTGAGAGGGAATCTTGCTCTGTTGCCAGCCAGACTGGAGTGCAGTGATGCAGTCTTGGCTCACTACAGTCTCTGTCTCTGGGTTCTAGCGAGTCCCCTGCCTCAACCTCCCAGTAGCTGGAACTACAGGCATGCACCATCGTGTCCAGCTAATTTTTAGTTTTAGTAGAAACGAGGTTTCACCATGTTGGCCAGAAGGGTCTCGATCTCGTCACCTCGTGATCTCCCCGCCTCGGCCACCCAGAGTGCTGGGATTACAGGTGTAAGCCACCACGACCAGCATTTAAATCATATTTTTAATCTAAGCTTCTTATCTTCTACCTATAACTGTTTATATTCATGTTTAACACAAGGAATAGAAAGAAAAAATGCAACATTAAGGTTCTGATGTGCGTGTCAAAGCAAAATTTGCACCAGAGTAAAACAGGTAAGAAAGATTTCCCTCAAGGTTTTGCATGAAAGGGAAAGTCTAAACTCAGCTCAAGTGAAACAAAGGATGGGAGAGTTTCTAAAAGTATACAGGAGGAATAAGTTCTAGTGGAACTTATAAAGGAAGATCACAAGCCATCTATATTTGTTAATTAACCTCACCCAAAAGAAAAGTCAACTTTCTCTTTTCGGTGAGGTTAATTACTAGGAAGTAATTTTACAGCTTGGAGAAACATGCCCACTAAACTTGGTTCCTTCCCTCCCACAGAGACTGGGAGATAGCAGTGCCATTTTCCTTGGGGATTACATAGCAAAGGATGAGTCTCAGGTCCTTGAGAAAGACAGTCCTAGATTGTAAAACTGGGCAAGAGGCTTCTGAAAAGACTTGCAACCAAAGATACAGAGAAAAAAATTACAAGTTTTCTTTTTTTCTTTTTTTGAGACGGAGTTTCGCTCTTGTTGCCCAGGCTGGAGTTCAATGGCACAATCTCGGCTCACCGCAACCTCCGCCTCCTGGGTTCAAGCAATTCTCCTGCCTCAGCCTCCCGAGTAGCTGAGACTACAGGCACGTACCACCACGCCCAGTTAATTTTTGTATAAAAATTACAAGTTTTCTAAAGTAAGTGTTCTAAGAAGAGGGAGATCAGGGCCTAGAGTCTAGATAAAGCCTATCTAAGGTTTCATAACACTGAGGGAAATGTTTAATCCATGTTGGTCAGATATTTCAACAGAGAGTGAGTTACTTGAGGACACCAATAAACAGAATGTACAAAGGTCAGGCCACTATGAAGGTAGGATTCTGACTCACAACCTTTGCAGCAACAAGATCAGAACTTGTTCTAACTGCCAGCTTCCCTAATTTTTGCCCCTAATTTCAACTTAGAACCAACCAGAAAAAGCCAAATATGTTCTCCTGACGGAGCACATAGGTTGCTGTTTCTCTTTAGCCTGCCTCCACTTTGTCTATGCCTACAATCTCAAGAAAAGGGACTTGAAACTCCCTCCCATACCAGCCCCTTTTTGTTTCATCCATAAAGCTTTCTGGCTCCTCTGTCTGCCTTTGATTCTCTGTCAAACACAACCTTGCTATGGTAAGCTTTGAATAAGCAGGATTTATTCTGGATGGTCTTCATTTATTTCCAGAGCAGAAAATCAGCATCTAAAGCTGTGAGCAATTGCTAATACCAATGTAATCAATTAAAGAGTTAGTTCCTGCATAAAGACTTCTGTGCTAGCAGCGTGGTTTTCTGGAATAAGAGTGTAAGAAGTCAGTGATGTGGTTTAGCACTCAGACTGAATCACTTATTTTGTGACTTTAGAAAATTTTACATATTTGACTCTCTGCTATGGTCGGAATGCTTGTGCCTTCCCCAGATTTATGTGTTGAAGCCTAATCACCAGTGTGATGGAATTCAGAGGCTGGCCTGTTGGAATGTGATTAGGTCATAAGGGTAGAGCCCTCACAATGGGATTAGTGTTCTTACATAGGAGACCCTAGAGAGCTACACTGCCCATTCCACCATGTGAGGACACAAAGAGAAGGCCTCATCCATGAACCAGGGAAAGGCCTTCTCCAGATACTAAATCTGCCATGCCGTAATCTTGGATTTCTCAAGCCTCCAGAACTGTGATAAATACATTTCTGCTATTTATGAACTCCCTAGTTTATAGTATTTTGTTATAGTAGCCTAAATGCATGAAGACGGTCTCTGTTCTTACCTCTATTTTTGGAATAATAATTCAGTTTATGAGTTGTTTGAATATTAAATTAGGTAGTATTTGTGAACGGTGTTTGTCCTTCCCTGTGTAGGATGTTCAGTGTTTCCAAGGAGTCAGTTCTATGTACTTACTGCTAATGAGATACATATTAACCTTAAAATGCAGCTTTAAAAAATTGGTTAATAGGCCAGGTGTGGTGGCTCATGCCTGTAATCCCAGCACTTTGGGAGGCCAAGGCGGGAGGATCATCTGGGGTCAGCAGTTCGAGGCCAGCCTGGTCAACATGATGAGAACCGTCTCCACTAAAAACACAAAAATTATCCAGGCGAGGTGGCTGGTGCCTGTAATCCCAGCTATTCGGGAGGCTGAGGCAGGAGAATCACTGGAACCTGGGAGGTGGATGTTGCAGTGAGCTGAGATGGCACCATTGCACTCCAGCCGGGCAATAAGAGTGAAACTCTGTCTAAAAGAAAAAAAAAAACTATTAACAGTTTTTTGTTTCTGTGTATAGTGAACAGTGCCTGAAGAAGTTTAAAATCTTATACACTAACTGAAAATATGCTCCAGGGAAAAATGGTCAAAAAAGAGGAAAAGACAAAAACACCCTCTGGCCTGCATGTTAGGCAACTGAATCAGCAAAGGTAAAATGACAATCTTAGGTAAGCACCAAAGCCCCCAGGTTGTTCTGCAACTAATGACTTCCACCTTGGAATCATCCATGTAGTTTTGTTTTTCTCTAAATTGTATTTTAAATGTATCTTACAACCACATGATTCCAAAGCAAACAGGTGAAAAGTATGATTTTGCTTCGATACCTGTTCTCAGTCCTCCTGGTTCCTTAACTTCTTCCTGGGTATCCTATTGCCAGAGTCAAGCACTCGTATTACTTTCTTATTTAATCTTCCAGAGTATTTTTTAAATAATAAAAGCATATATTCATGCTTACTCTTTTTTAATGTAATATATAACATAACATATCATTTGCTTGACTCCTTGTTCCTTTCCATTTAACAGTATATCTTTACCTCACCATATATAAAGAGCTTCCTCACTCTTCATTTGTATATCTGCATGTGGATGTAATACTTTAAAAAATTATTTTGTTTGAAAAATGTGCTATAATTTATTTAACAGGTCCCTACTGGCATGCATTTGTTTCCAGGCGTTAGTTATAGTGAAAAATGCTATGATGATCAAACCTGTACATTAGTCATTTCAGTCCTGTGTTTCTCCATCCCTTCTTGCATGTGTGATGTGGATCTAGCATTGGTAGAATAAATTCCTGTAGTGCAATTATTGAGTTACAAGGCAGCTCTGTCTATCTATCTATCTAGGTATCTATGTATCAATCTATCCATCCATCCATCCATCCGTCAATCACCTATCTTTACAGACACACACAATTTTAAAATACTGTAAATATTTTGAAAGCTATCAAATATCCTTTATCAGTTTCTAATTTATGTTCCTATCAGCTCATTTTCTGTACCTTCACAAATGTCAGGTATTATTAAACATTTGGCTTTTACCAAGCTAACAGGTGAAAATAATGTCTTTCTAAGTGTATTTTATTTAAACTGAGGAATGTTCAATACTTTCTTCGATATTAAATAGATCTTCCTTTATTTGGAACCTGCCTCTTCACACACTTTGTTTTCTATTTTTAAAAATCAATTGTAAAGGATCTTTATTAGAGATATTAGCTCTTTATATATGTGAAGTGTAGTAACATATTCTATTCCTATGTTCATATCTATATCTATCTCTTTAATATAGCTGAAATTTCAATCTTTTCTTATTGATTTTGTGATTTTTCCCCACTCCAAAGCATAACTAAATTCTCTCACAATTTCTTATAGTCTCTTATGAGTCATTGTTTTTAATTTAAATATTAAATTAGTTTTAGATTTGTTTAGATTTCTCTGTAAGTTATAGATTTGACTTTAATTTTTCCCCACATGGTCAATTAGTCATCCCAAGCCCATTTATTCCCCACAAATTGAGATAATACCTTAAATTAATAAACACATTTAGGTGTATTTATAAACCTTATCTCCCGTTCTTCTATTTATTCACTAGTAATACACAGCTTTAACTGATTAATCCTTATTAATTCCAGTACACTGTAAGAAGCTAATTTTTCTTTTCTTGATGCCGACAGTCAGATCTTTTTATATGGTTGATATAGTCAGAGACTCATATTTTTATCAGGTAGACACAAATTATAAGGTGGTAGGTGTAAATGGAGAATAAAAAGGGGTATTTACCAAACGTGATTTTTGATTTTGAAAAAAGAAAATATCATTATTTGTGTTGGTTGTTATTATAGTGGTTGATTTTAGAAAATTGTATAGATAATGATAGCTAAAAATTTCAGGAAGAAGTCATATTTCAAGTGCCAGGAAATATTTACAATATAAGGTTATTGATTGTAGTAAGAGTATTATGTAAGGTTTATTTGTGGCGATATTTATTGGCCTGACTAGTTTGTTTTTCATCTTACTTAATGAATTAAACCATTTAGATTCAATAAACTTAAATTGAAAAAATATTAATGCTCATGGGACAAAATTAAAATAAAACACTTTAATACATTTATTGGTTTTAGATTGCCAGATACTAAATTGTTCATCTGGAAGATGAATATCTGTAGATTGTATCAAAAATCTCAATAAGATGGAAATTTAAAACACCTCTACTATACTATAGGCTTTGTATATTCGATAGTGTTAAAGTTTATTATTCTTATTCTTCCTCTCTGCTTATCATATTAGGTTCATTGATGATGGAGAAATAATAAATTATAAAATCATTCCAAAAGAACTTAGCATAACTTTGAGATCAGTTGCATCAAAATAAATTAAAATTTAATGATGCATTGCCTATGTCTGCCAAACATTCTGCAAATATGTTAAGCAGGAAAAAATGAGTAGTGATGTGGGGTTCTTCAGAGACGTAGTAATACCCAAATGTGTACCTTGTGATTACTTTAATTTTTCCTCACATTTCTAAAATATAATATTAAATATTGAAACAACTTCCACAATCAGAAAATGTTCCCTTTAAACTCAAGTTTATTTTCCTTGAATGCTCTGGTGTGTGGGGGGTGGGGGCAGGGATGTGCACATTGCCTTTTAGCATGCTTGTATCAGATAATAGGAACTGTGACAGACTTTTAATGTGAAGCTTTACCTTTAACTGGCTGGGAGTTAAGCCATGTTAACTGCTGTGGTTGTTGGTTTCAGTGGCTTCAATCTCCTCTAGTGTCCTTTGATTTTACTTTTTGTCTTTTCTGTTTTCCTTAGTTTTCCTAGAATGTCCTTAAGTAGAGTCTGAGCCTTGCAGAATGTTCCTCTGTATTCCTGTTGTTATGTAGTAACCCTGTTGCTGTGTTGGTGTTGGGGGAGAAAAGCATTCTGTAAACCTGTCATAAGGTTCCAGGCATTCAGTGGATCTGTGACCGTCTGCTGTGATTTTCTCAGCTTGGCACCCCTCCTTCTATGAGACAGAAGGCTAGAGGTGGCTAGAGTTGTGTAATTTTCCTTTTTCACGTTGTATAAGGCCCTAGAGAAGTCTTCTCCCTTTCTGTGTAGGTCTTTTTTTGTGGAGAACATTCTGGATTTCTTTCAAAATGGTTACCTTTCCCTTGGGTACACTTCAAAATGATTACTTTTTCTCTCCCCTAGTCATACAAAAAGGGATTGTTCTCTGATTTTCATTAGGAGAATTCAGTAGGGTCCCTGTAAATAAAAACCCATCAAAATATGTGGTACCTCCCCAAGCTGGGCACCTAGGAGTTTTCACCTGTTAAGCTTATCCACCCTCAGCTTGCAGTAATTCACTGAAGTTTGTTCAGAGGATCCAGCAGTTTCTACTTCAGGTAGTTGATCTGGATTCCCTGAATTCACTTGTCTCTCCAGTTTTCAGAGTGGCAGCTTGTCCGGTGACCTCAGTTCCCTAATGGGTTTTTAGAAAATGTTTTTTCAGTTTGGTTGGCTTTTTGTTGTTGTTGTTGTTGTTGTAAGGGTAGAAATGATAACGTGTAAAGCACTTTACATGTTGGAAGAGAAACAGAAACCTAAAGGTGATTTGTAAAGTAAGTTAAAATTTATTTATTTATGAAAATTTTTGGAATAAAATATGTATTCAAAGAAGGATGGTAAATATGGTCTAAAAATTTTAGTATTTCCTGCCATTTGTCTTATTATCATGAGAGTACCTACTATCTGCTATACAGGGTGCTCTGAGTTAAATTAATATGAATTATAATAAATAATGATCTAGAAACATTCTGTGTGTATCAACAGCTTACTCGGGTTTACTTTTGAGCAAGAGGCAGCTTTCTGGTTGAATCCAGAGACATCTGCCTTTGAATCTTTCATTTTATATGTGACCTTTGAGTCATATGTTGACTTACAGAAAAGAGGAAAAAAATAAGGTATTAATAAGAGAAAATCTTGTAATTCATAATGAAAAATCCAAAAGGATCCCCAGAACGGCCATAAGAAAAACTCTAGGTGTAATGTTTTTTTAAAATATATGATTATAATAAATATGAATAATGTGCTATGCTTGGGACAATTGTTTTCCAAAACAGAGAAACATCTAAGCAATTCCAGAGGAAGAAAAAATTTTTCATGAATACCAGAAATACAAATGCTTAATGGATCAAAAATAAACAGAAACACAATACAGTATTGTCTACTGTAAAAAACATCAATTACAGCTTACAGATACCTTTTCCTAAAATCCATAAATTTGCTTTAAGAGTTCAGAATTAATGATAACTTTCAAGGGATAATTAATGATTTTCATATGCGATTTTCTGTGGAAAATAATGAGTATTTCTAAGACCTATTAAGAGCTTCTAGCAAGTAAATTATTTCAGTTAAATGTTATCTTTTGTAGGTCAAGATGTAAGCCAAAGGAACATGTGTGTGTTCCTGAAAAATATACAAAGCAACTACTCTTAAGCTAATACTTTGATTTATTAATAAACTGATTTTTTTTTTGAGACAGAGTCTCGCTCTGTCACCTAGGCTTGAGTACAGAGGTACGATCTCAGCTCACTGCAACCTCTGCTTCCTGGGTTTAAGCGATTCTCCTGCCTCAGCCTCCTGAGTAGCTGGGACCACAAGCAAGCGCCATCATGCCCAGCTAATTTTTGTATTTTTAGTAGAGACAGGGTTTTACTATGTTAGCCAGACTGGTCTTGATCTCCTGACCTCAAGTGATTCACCTGCCTCAGCCTCCTGAGTAGCTGGGACCACAAGCATGCACCATCATGCCCAGCTAATTTTTGTATTTTTAGTAGAGACAGGGTTTTACTATGTTAGCCAGACTGGTCTTGATCTCCTGACCTCAAGTGATTCACCTGCCTCAGCCTCTGAAAGTGCTGGGATTACAAGCATGACCACAATAAACTATAAAATTTTATACTAAAACTATCATTTTAATCTCTACCTACGACATTAAAAAATTCTACTTTATTTTTAATAAATATATTCTATTAGGAAATTTGCATTTACTTTGTAAACATAATATTTCTAACATAATTCTTAATAGTTAAAGGTTCAATTTTCTTGTAAGAAAAACAAAAGTAAAAAATGGTTATTTTTTTAATGCAAAAAAGCAATACTTATGAAAGTGTTTTAAAACCACTGTGCTCCCATGACGAAGATGCCCAAAAGTAACATAAGTATTCCATTTTTAATTCTAAAGTATCCTATTTGTATTACAAAATATGTTAAGGTTTATCCTCAAAGGTACATTATTTTGAAAAGGAAGTTTGTTTAGTATTACAGAGCAAAATTAACATTAATTTGTAAACAAATTGTGGTTATAGGATGTGCCTTAAATGCATATTCTAAATCTAGTCAAAGCATGACAAAGAGAAAACAAATAGTATATCTTTATTTCATTTTTTTCTTTTTATTTTCTTCTTTTTCCCATGATTTGTAGAAATCGGGTCAAGAAGTATATGCGTAATTTAGAACTTTAGTGTTCTCTTTGTATATGTTTATCAAAAAGCCTTATTCCAAATTTCCCTTTAGAATTGTCTCTGGGGTGTATTTGATTTTAGGTCAAAGGATATCTTCACTCTTGAATTTTCACCAAGTAGTACGTAACAGAGTAATAAAAACCCTTAGGAATATCTTTAAGCAAAGATCAAAGTTACAGATAAGTTAGACAGAGAAAACAAAACTCTGAAACCCAGCATAAATGGACAAGATACATAGTGCATAAAGAAGTTCATTTCCCTGAACATTAGTGATGCTGAGCATTTTTTCTATGTTTGTTGGTCATTTATATGTCTTCTTTTGAGTATTGTCTATTCACGTTCTTGACCCACTTTTTGATAAGATTGTTTTCTTCTTACTAATTTGTTTGAGTTTGTTGTAGATTCTGTTGTCCTAGTTCGTTTGTCAAATGTATGGATTGTGAAGATTTTCTCCAAATGCGAATCAAAACCACAATGCAATTCCAACTGATTCCTGCAAAAATGGCCATAATCAAAACATCAAAAAACAGTAGATGTTGGCATGGATGCAGTGATCACTCCTACACTGCTGGTGGGAATGTGAACTAGGATAGCCGCTGTGGAAAACAGTGTGGTGATTCCTTAAAAAACTAACAATGGAATTACCATTTGATCCAGCGATTCCACTACTGGAAATCTACCCAGAGGAAAAGAAGTTATTATTCAAAAAAGATGCTTGCACATGCATGTTTATGGCAGCACAATTCACAATTGCAAAATCATGGAAGCAACTCAAATGTCCATCAATCAACAAGTGGATAAAACAACTGTGGTATATATAGATATGATAGAATACTACTCAGCCAGAAAAAGGAATGAATTAATAGCATTTGCAAAGACCTGGATGAGACTGGAGACTATGATGCTAAGTATAGTAACTCAAGAATGAAAAATCAAACATTGTATGTTCTCACTGATACATGGGAGCTAAGCTATGAGAACACAAATGAATAAGAATGATGCAATGGACTTTGGGGACTTGGGGGAAAGGATGGGAGAGGGGCAAAGGATTAAAGACAACATATATGGTGCAGTGTATACTGCTCAGGTGATGGGTGCACCAGGATTTCACAAATCACCACTAAAGATTTTACTTATGTAACCAAATATTACCTGTACCCCAGTAAGTTATGGAAAAATACAATAAAATAATAATAAGAAGAATAAGTTCAAACTGAGAAAAGTAGCAAGTAATGCAAACAGAAAAAATTAAGTTTGTCTAACTAATTACATACTTCTGACTATGAATATTAGCAGACTCCTTGCTAACTTTACTTTAAAACAATTAGTTGTGCAATAATTTAAATGGATAATTCTGATACCTAATCCCAGAGAAAGCAATATTTTTGTATACAATTAAGAGTATATTTCTTGAAAGACAAAGAGAAGTATAGAACCTCCTTCTAGTATTGTCTTGATGGCATTCAAATCAAAATGTGAATATGGAGATCCAGACTAACACATCCTTAGGAATTTAAGAGAATTAATTATTAGTAAATGGGTAAAGAATTAGCTTTGATCTTTGGTAATAATGAGATCTTGGTGATATTAACTGTCCCATATTGTAGTGAGTAAAATAATTAGAAACAGGCCAGGTGTGATGCCCCACGCCTGTAATCCCAGCAGTTTGGGAGGCCAAGGCAGGCAGATCATGAGGTCAAGAAATCAAAACCATCCTGGCAAACATGGTGAAACCCTGTCTCTACTAAAAATACAAAAATTAGCTGGGCATGATGGCACTTGGTTGTAGTCCTAGCTACTCAGGAAGCTGAGGTAGTTTGAATCTGGGGGACGGAGATAGCAGTGAGCTGAGATCACGCCACTGCACTCCCGCCTGGGCAGCTGAGCAAGACTCCATCTCAAAAAAAAAAAAAAAAAAAAATTGGAAACAAATCCAGAAATAAAATTCACAGATAGTATTTTAAAAATTGAGAATTTATACGTATGCAGTAAAAGAAAAACACTGGAGAATCAATTTCACTGTTTCTGTATCCGAGCCATGAACAGCAAACTTATCTTCATTTTGGATGCTTTTGTCAAAAGGAATAGATATAACACTACAAATTAACATTCCAGATTATCTGAATTATTCTGAGAATATCAATTCCAGGAACTGTTTAGGATAAAATAAGAGTTCTACATCTTTCTTTTGAAAGAAAATTCTTTTGCATTTTTTTCAATATACATCTGTAAGTGATAAATACGATAGTTAATTATTATGTGTAGTTTTGGCTAGGCCATGGCACCTAACTTTTGATCAAACCAAGTCTAGATATTGCTGTGAAGATATTTTCTAGATACGATTAACATTTAAGAATTTGTGCAAAGCATATTACCCTTTATAATACGGCAGACCTTGTTTAATCAGTTGAAGGCCCTAAGAAAAAAAGACCGAGGCTCCTTGGGGAAGAAGCAATTCTGCTATGAGACTGCCTCTGGACTCTTACTGCAACATCAGCTCTTCCCTGGGTCTCAAGCTTGCCAGCCTGCCCTGAGCATTTTGAACTTGCTAGCCCTTACAATCACATGAGCCAATTCCAGTCACAACACCCCAGAACAGAAACTCAGGAACTGAAACCTCCTCATGATCCAGCCGTGACATGGAGGAACTGAAACGTTAAGTGATGATTTGCTGAAAGCTCAGTGTGGTCAACTCTGAAAACTAAAAAACGAAGGTGCATCCAGTCATACAGGATCCCACACACTTTTGTGAGCCTTACCTCTGGGAGCTCAACCTAGTTATCACAGTGAATACTGGAGAAAAATCCCTCAGCAGAAGAAAAAGAGGAATCATTTAAAATGTGCTAAAGCTTATGGAAGAGCGGTTTCTGTTCTTCTTCACTGGTCTAGCCTCATGAGAATCTATTTAAGCAGAACCTAACCTGCTGGAATCCTATCAGAGCTTTCCATCTGTGAGAAAGGAAATACTCATCACCAGCCCACTCTCACCATCCTGCTGCATGTAAGGAGTCGGGAAGGGACTGAGAAGCATGTGTGAATGTCAGAGTCCTGAGGAACTGTAACAGTGAAACAGCAGAAGAACTAACGTAACTAACTCCACTTTTGTTTAAGGGGCCTTTACTCATACCTGCATGTAGGATACGATAATTTTAGAGCACTGAGGATATACAAAAGGAGCAATCATGCCGTTTTTTTAAACAAACTCTGGAACTAAAGGAGAAGAATATCAGCAACTATGTTTTATTCAAATACGTAGGAGCATAATTTTGATCTGACCAAGGACAAAGTAGTTCCGTACCTCTTCAGACTCTCTGTGGCTCCCAGATATCTGTGGTCATTGGTCATCTCTTAATGCCAATCCCCGTTTCATCCCATTTCCCTTGGTGTAAAAGATGTCTGAAATTTGTGCGACCTGAAAGAGTATCTTAGGATTTTAATCCACGATCTTTATGGTGTCCTGACTCTCTGAATAATTCTGCCTTTTCTCCCACTAACTCTCATCTCCTGTGTTCAGTATTGGAGCAGCAAGCAGCCAAGCCTAGATTTGGTTACAAATTTGGTTACAATTGTGTGCCTACGGTGGTCCAGCCTGCCTGGTTTTAAAGGGAGGAACAATTGGCCACTGGCAGCATGCCAGGACTTCACTCTACTGAGGATAACAAAAGCCACTCCTGAGTACCAGCTGCTGGTGGCTAGCTGACCCTGCAGCTAGGATTCCACGGGTATCCCAGCAACTGCTGAGAATGCATCTGTCTTGGGGATTCTCCTTCTTTCCCCCTTCTCAGCATCAGCTGCCTGCAAGGCTCAGTTGATGTGAAGAAAAACAGTATCTGAGGGTGAGCGGACTTCAACACTGGGTAAGTCAAACCAGTAGCACACTGTGAATTTTCTGTCTGTTTTGTTTGGGTTTCTGTGCCATTTGGACCTTGGGTCATTTGTGGTACTGTTTGGTCTGATACAAGATTCTTAATGTCTTCTCTTCAGTCTCCCTTCTACTTTGGGAGTGCCATTTTTGCTTCAGCAAATTTTAAGTTGTTTAAAAACATGGAAAAGTTCAAAGACATGCCAGATTTTCTGGGACTCCATTTGATTAAATACTATGGCCTATTTGTACACGTTTTAAAACTAATGAGCAAATTACAGTAAATAAAATTCAGAGCTCAAATGGTTAATCTGCAACTGTAGACTTTAGTAGGGTCTTCTAAAAGTCTATTTCTCTCTTGCTTCTGCCTACTTTGAATCTGCATTTATTAAGCTACTAGTGTTGAAATAAAAATCACTTATTCAAAGTTACTTAGAGATTTTGGTTTTCTTAGACAGTTCAGCCACTTCTAGCTAAAATGTAAGACATTGGAAATTTATTTAAAAGTTAAAAAAGAAAGGTAAAAGACATTTTTTAAATCAAAAGTGCCATGAAAACTGCTTTAGCCAAAATTTTGATCCACAACCTTCATTGGATTACCTATAAGGAAAACAAAGTTTAGCCATGAAGACAGGTCCTGATTTTTTAAGAAATAATTTGGATCTAGCCATCTTTTGTAGGCTGGTGAGTCTGTGAAGCTGTCTCATGGCTAGAGTTCCAGGTCAAAAGGTACTGAATCTCTCCTCTGGGTATACATGTTTAGATGTATTATACATAATACATGTATATGTGCATGTATTATGTTAGATCTTGTGTTTAGAATGCTACCAAATTGGCTTCTAAGTAAATGAATACTCATAAATTAAATCCAAAAGCATATCAAGTTCATGTGAATTTAGTAATCATTAGTAAGAATTATTTTTAAATTATTGGTAAAATAAAAATGTCTTCATAATTGTAAGCATATGTGTTTATCTGGGTTTACTGATTGATTGTTTTATATTTGCCTCTGCTAGATATTTTTAAATGTTGGTTTGACACAAAGATTGTAAGATTATAAATCTAGTCGAAAACAGAAAACCTTTGTGTGTGTGTTTTCTTTTATTCTTCTCTTTTTTGGTAAATAAGGCTAATTTAAGATTGCTTGTTCAACGAAAACAGCTGAATCTCCTAAGCTATCAGCAAAACGCTCATGTATTTAACTTTAAGGTTCATATTCAGGTGCACATTTGAGGCTCACAGCCTTTATAAATGGTTAACAGGAAAATAAGTTTAAATGATGACTAGCTTTGTCTAGTATCTCAGTTTTCAAAAGTAATCTAGATAAGCTATGAAAAATAACAATTGAGTACATGTAAATGGGATAAATTCTTGTAAGTAAAGATTCTGTGTAATATAAAATTTGAAAATTATTTTGAATTGAATAACAGACGCTCATTGGATGTCTGCAGCATTTCCAGTTTAGAGAGGGTTATGATATGGGGAACCATGTTTCTAAAAATTATGCCTTGGTTTTATTTAAACAATGGTAGCATCTGACAGTTCAGCATTGCTTGCTTCCTAGGTTTTCACTAACATTTAATTCAGTAGGAATAAGGATTCTAGTTAATATATAATTCTGTAAGTTGTGTTCTAATTAAGAAAAAAATATTTTTGAAGTAGAAGTTTACTTAAAGGTTATTTATAAAAGAATGTAGAAAGGAACCATTAGTTACAAGACAGTGATGTGAAGAACTCCTATAGCTAAGGGACTTGAAAAGACTTAGAGCCAATTTCAGTGTTCTAGTCTAGATAAGAATGGAGTTGGCCAGGCACACATTACTATTTAGAACCCATTTACATAAAGTAAAAGCCAAAACCAGAAGCCAAAAAAGAAAGGTGACAAAATGACTTGTTTATAAATTCCATGTGTTGAGCTATCAGTTGTTTAGACATCTGTGGGTCTGTCTTTGATTTGGAGGGTGTGAACTAATTTTCACTCTCAAAACCAGCTCTTGCAGTCTTATATGCCCAAACCCTTCCATAATGGTTCCTGGGATCAAAGGAAGGTACCCTGGTTCCTTTCTTCACATCACTGTCTTGTACTCACTGGTTCCTTTCTACTTTCTTTCATAAACAATCTTTAAATAACCTTTTATCTTTTTCACCAAAAGAAAAATATATTTTGGTAAAAAAGCTTATAAAGAAAAGATAATAATTTTGTATGAGGAAAAAAATTTATCTGGTGAATTTCTGTCCTAAAGTAAAATGACTGGTTATTTAGAAAAGAAGAAAGTCTAGGACAAAAGAGTAAGTTCAATTATGTCATACAAAATCTTTGTAATTCATGATAAGATTCACCAAAAAACAAAAAGCAAAAAAAAACTAATGAAAGGAGTTTTGCATATGATTAAATTGGTTGTAATTAAAAGGAAATTATTTACATAGTTTTTCTAGGAATAGTCCCCTAAGTTAAAGCAATATTTTCTTAATGTATTGATTTGCTCTTAATGGAATTCCAAGAGATTTTGATTCTTATTTCTATAACCTGTTTCTTTTGAAGAACTACTCAGATTCGTATCTCACACTTTCAACTTTTGTCTCACTGCTTTCAGCTTTTTCTCCGCTTAAGGCCTGAGATGATAACTGTGTTCTTCAGCTTTTTTGTCAGCTCCTGAAACATTTTTCTTCCAGTTTTAATTGTTGTGGCCTGATGCTGAAATTTGTATCTTGAAGATCTAGAAAAGCAATGGTTTCACCCATTGTAACTTGATTATGTACTTTGGCTTCTCTGGATATTTCTAAATTTTTCTTCGTAATCACGAAATTTTCCATGCAGTTACTAAGAGTCATGTATTCCCCTGCTATAGTCATAAACTTGAATGCATTCTTCCTGTGTCTATTTTCAAGTACTTTTTTCATCAGATTTGACTTCCAGACTATCTAAGTCTTTTCCATGAGGAAAAGCAGTCACACTGCAGAAGGATTTTATTTGCCTTTTTGGTAACAAGCTTAAGAAACAAGATTTTCTGACTTATCAAGGTAATTTCTATTGTGTCTTTACTAGATTTTTGATTGTTTAGGAAAAGTGAGATTTAAAAGAATTAAGATGTTTACATCCATAAAGGTTTTTACGTCCATATAATTTTCTGTATTGCATTTCGGGTCTTCTAATTATTATTCTTGCTTAAGTGAATAACTATTATTTTATAACCACCTATGATTCCATTTTGAGCAAATGTCTTGAGCTTTTTAACATCTTTGACAAATGTCTTCAAATCAAATAAACATTGCTAATACTTTACCTTTTGTTTTGTAGAATCAATAAAATTTATTATTTTGAACTATTTATAACTTACAAAAACAACAGAGATTACCTTTCTCTCTCTACCTAAAAGCTCCAGAATTTGAGAACTCTTCAGTTCCACTGGGCTAATCTGTTCTGCATTGTCAATGTACTGTGGCTAAAGCTATACAATATAAGTTATAAAATAAACCTGTATATAACAACAGTTATATAGATAGACATATAACAATATATAGATTATGTATATAGCACCCTCCTTCTGTGCCCATGGATCATCATGGAAGGGGGTTAGTGGATGAGACTGCAAGACCTGGTTTTGAAAGGTAAGATTATTTCAGACCCTCCAAATAATCAAAGACGGGCCCATAGATATCTAAACATCTGATGGCTCAACACATAGAATTTATAAACACATCAATTTTGTCAACTTTCTTTTTTGGCTTTTGGTTTTGGCTTTTATTTTACTTTAAAGTGTTCTAAATATTAATGTGTGGCTGCCCAATTTCATTCTCCTCTAGACTAGACCACCGAAATCGGCTTTAAGTATTCTGATTCGAAATCCCTTAACTGCAGGAGTTCCACTGAGGGATGTGACGCATCCAGGGAAGGTAGGCACATCACCCTGGCATCTATATGGCACAAAATAGAAGCTTGGCCATCAATACTGCCTTTGGCATATCTTCACCAACAAAATGGTAAATGTATATCAAATAATAAAATTCTAAACCTCTCACAGACTGAAAAGACGCCCTGCTTTAGCCAAGAGAACCCCAGGAGAAAAAGAACTTAAAAACTTATTTCCCAGCTACAATAGTGAAATGGGAAAGGTTCCCTTGTCCTGGTCGCAGGGCACACAACAGGGGGAGTGGCTCGCTTCGTCAGTGCCCGGATGCTCAAACCTCTCCGGGAGCATACAGACGGGCAGGCTGTGGCTCCTACCCCACAGCAGTGTCTAGGGGTGTATGCTTACAGCTTCTCAAGCTCCAGTGGGTGTGTGCTACTGTGTGCCCTTTTAGTTTTGCTGTCTATAGGCAGCTTGTGTTAACCTGCTCAATTAGATCCTCTACCTCGTAACAAAGATGAAGGGATTTTTGTATCCTGAGTTCTTGCCTGGGTGTACCAGAAGAATTGGATCACACCTGGCCTTGGAGAATGAGTGCAAGGTTTTTTTGAGTGGAGAAAGCTCCCAATAGATGGGGGGAAGCCTAAAGGGGATGGAGTGGGTGTGTGCTACTGTGTGCCCTTTTAGTTTTGCTGTCTATAGGCAGCTTGTGTTAACCTGCTCAATTAGATCCTCTACCTCGTAACAAAGATGAAGGGATTTTTGTATCCTGAGTTTTTGCCTGGGTGTACCAGAAGAATTGGATCACACCTGGCCTTGGAGAATGAGTGCAAGGTTTTTTTGAGTGGAGAAAGCTCCCAATAGATGGGGGGAAGCCTAAAGGGGATGGAGTGGGAAGGGTTTACCCTGGAGTCGGGCCACTCAGCAGCCTGGGCTCTCCTGCGACTGCCACGGCCAAACTCAGCCTCATTCTACTCATCGATGGCCTGCGAGTGTGCTGGCGTCTGTCCTGTGCTCTTCCACCAGCATGCTCCCCTCGACACCATCTTGACATTCAGCCACTTGTGTCTTCTTTGATTGATGTGTTCCTCTTGACCTCCAACCGCATGAGTGTGTGCCTTTGCTAGGGTTTCAGGGCTTTTACAGGCACAGGACGGGGGTGTAGCAGGCCAGAGTGGTCTTGGGAAATGCAACTTTTGGGCAGAAAAACAAAAATGCCTGTCCTCTCCTAGGACTGCGAGCACAGGCCCAGAAGTAGAGCTGTAACCAAGGACCACACCCTCTGCTACCCAGCACTTCCCTTCCCCACCTTCCATATAATTTAGGGGGACCACGCCCTTCCCTTCCCAGGACTTCCTTCTATATCAGTAGGACTGGAAGTCTGACACGTCTTGCTATAGCATCTCCCTTTTATGGTTTAGTCAAAACAACCAAAGACCAGCATTAATGTTAAAACAGAGATCATAAGATTGACAGAACAGACTTTTTGTGTCAATAAGATACCAAATTATAAATAGGAAGTAAGGTCATTGGAGGCAAAGGGTAAGTCACACACTCCTACACTTAAAAAGTAAACTACAGGCCGGGCGCGGTGGCTCACACTTGTAATCCCAGTACTTTGGGAGGCCGAGACGGGTGGACCACGAGGTCAAGAGATCGAGACCACCCTGGTCAACATGGTGAAACCCCGTCTCTACTAAAGATACAAAAAAAATTAGCTGGGCATGGTGGCACGTGCCTGTCGTCCCAGCTACTCGGGAGGCTGAGGCAGGAGAATTGCTTGAACCCAGGAGGCAGAGGTTGCGGTGAGCCGAGATCGCGCCATTGCACTCCAGCCTGG